>QANY01000733.1:1924857-1985886 GCA_003255025.1 Datisca glomerata
CGTCGCTCATGGCTAACGAAAAACCCACTAGAAGGAAGAAAAATTGTAGAAAAGAAAAAGAGAATAAGAATGGAGGAGAAAGAGAAAACTTACAGGGGTAAGATAAAAATAAAGAAAGAATAAGGAAGACGAAGGCTTCTTGTAGGCTATGGACGTGAAAAAGAAATGCAATGGGATCAACCATCATTTGTAGTGAGCGAATGGGAAGACGACAACTGGAAAAAAGAAAAGAGGCGTGTCTTGAAAGAGCTTAAAACTCACACCCTATATACGAATAACCGAGAACGGGAAGATGAAACGGAAAAAGTGGATGATGAAGTGTCATTTTCAAGAATTGTGCCAATGATAGCGGGAAACAAAGTGCCATCCTAAATTAGTTATGTACCAATGTTCATCACGCAACGTCTATATACTACCCTGAAACTGCTCCATCTTGTCGTGTTTGTCCTTCAAGATCCACACACATTCTTGTTACCACTCAATCCTTCCATGTGCCTCAACCGAGGACAATTATGTTTGTGGACATATTCCATCCAACCATGTTCCTCATTCTAGATCTACACTAGTCCTTGAAACTGTTCAATCTTTCACATGATAGTATGAACATATGTATCATGACTCATTTGAAGGAGTTTTTGTTAATATTGAGCATATACTATGCTCATGGTTTATGGATATGTCTGCAAGTGTTAAAACTAATGACTTTCACAAGCAAATAGATGCGATGAATTGCATGCCAACCGTGAGCGCGCAAATGACGACGTTGTAGTTGCGTATCCAAATAATATAGTTGGTGAAAATAGATCTTTTGATCATTCATTGTGTGGACAAAAACTATAAATGGACATTATGGGCTACGAAACTCAAACATGGTGATTTCTATAGGGTAAGAAAATTTATCGTCACCCATACTTGCTCTCTTCGACATCTTGAAGCATGATCACCTTCAAATAAGATTCTCTTGATTGGACATTGCATAAGATAAAAATACGAAAGGGTTCGACACACACACACACATGCACGCGCGCGCGCACACACACACACATATAAGTTGATGGATATCATTGATGACTTTAAGAGATGACTTGGTATGAATCAACTACAACAGAGCATGAAGGGAAATAAAAGCAGCCTTATAAATGGTATGAGGATGTTCGAATGCATCTTATAGATGTCTTTCACCGTATAGTTACATACTTTTAAACAAGAATCACGGGACAATGAAACATATATAGATTGGTAAGGACAAACACTTTTTGTACTTTTCATGTCGACGTATGTTGCATGCATCCAAGGGTCTCTTGGATGCATATGTCTGGTCGCTACGACCAATGGTTTGGTCTTAAAGCCAAGGTATAAATATATGTCGTTCATAGTCAACACAAAGGATGAGATCAAAACTAAGTGTATAACTGATTGAATTTGGGATATGAGATTATGAAAATGACATTTTAGAGGTGTAGATTTTATGAAAGTGACATGATCTTATTGGGGAGAAGGAAGTCATGGTATTCATATTTGATAGGCATGAAATTAAGCATTAATAACGCCATCCAAAATGTATTTTCACTTACAATGATTGGAGCATATATTTATCACATTGGAAGAAACATGAAAGTGATGTTTGAAATGATGATGTTCATCCTTTGTTCTTTACATTTGTGAAAGCTTATTGTGTGCCGAAATTTAACAATTGATGTTTCAAACACAACAAGTGAATAATGAGGTTGTAAGGTACTTGATAGAAGATGAACTTGGGAGATGGGTTCGGTCACATTTGATGATAGACGATATAACATAATGACAACAAATATAGTTGAGTGCTTAAACACAATTTAACAGAGAGAATGAGAGAGGAAGAGAGAGGGGGGGAGGGAGATGGAGGGAGGGGGAAGGGGAGTTTGGAGACGTATAAAGAAGAAAAGGAAATATTTTTTTAGAGGTTTTCATGGATAGACCATTGAGAAATAAAAAAGGATGATATTTAGACTTCTGACATGTTTTTAATGAAATTTTGGCAGTTCTTACTAGGGGAAAGACTAAGTTGCCATTTTTTTAAAATTACTACATTATAGTAAAAATATTTTACTAGACTGAAGTATTAAGTGTTAATCTCAACGTGAGAATGCTAGATCAAAGTGTAGTAGAAATTTTTGTTCGACCATGATCTAGTAAGAACAACTTAATGTTTTTCTCTATAAAAAAGTCACATTTCATTAAAAATAGCAAATAATATGAATATCATCTTGCCCTTTTCAGTGATCTTTCCACCGTAACTTTCTGAATATTTTATGGTGGCCTTTTGGACTTCTTTAATTAAGAGGGACTGAAAAGAAATTTGGGATTTCTAGGTAAATGTATCATTTGAAAATTTTATTTTATTAAATAGACAGTAATAATAATTAAAAAAATAACCATTTTAGAAAAAGTCAACAAAATTATAAACAATATTTACTATAATACCCATCAACTATATTTATTTAATTATCATTTATCCTATTTAATATCTAACTAAATGATTTTTGAATTGTAGGAAAATTTATCCATTTTAAGTTACTTAAAATTTAAAAGATTGAATTATCAATTTTAATTATAAGTATCATTTAATTATTTTCACATACCTATTTTGTTATAAAATAATAAGTTTTTACTATTATTTTTACATAAACAGTAGATTACATATTTCGAATATTAATGTATATTTTTATTATTCTCGTAATACAGTCAATATATATTAACTAGTACTACTAAATATTATTGTTAATAATATTTTTATTATTTTTAATATAATTTATGTAATTAACTATTATCATAGTAGTAATGAATTGTTTTATGAATTACTAAAATCATTATTATTTCTTCGTAAGTAGTTATAACAATCTTTATGTAATAATTATTACAATCCGTATAAATATATATTTCCCTATCTAAACAAAATTATGTAAATATATTACCCAAAATAGTTTCAATATATTTACTCTAAAGTTATATATATATATATATATTTGATTAGTATACATATATTTTCCTAAAAATCACTACCAATGCCCTAAAAAATAAGGAATTGCTCAATCTTCAATAAATATGCATTTAGTGAAAAATATATTTTAAAATAAAAAATATGTCTATGTTAAATAATATTCAGTTATTCCGAATTTATGTTTATTTATTTTATTAATAAATGTATATTTTCCTAAAAATCACAAATAGTTCCCCTAAAAACAAGGGGTTGCTCCATCTTTAGAATCATGCATTTAATGAAAAATAATATAAAAATTATAGGAGAAAATATTTAGAAATAATTATTTTTATTAATTATATAAGTGCTTATAGAAATAAAATGGACCAATAAATAAAAAAAATTACATTATTCATATTATTCTTATTTTACCATATGATATATCTCATGTATATAATAATCTTTTACGGATTTTATGTCATAAATGAAAGTGTTTAATTTATTTTTTGATGTTAATAGTTATAATTAGATTTTTTTTATATCGCATCTCTTGAGAGATATATTGAGCCAATAAGCGGGATTGACTTGCCGAATAGTGAGATGATGTCACAAAAATGGCTTATAAGAGTATAGTAGAGCATCTTGAAGTCCGCCTCCGTCCCTTCCACCCAAAAGGAGTTGTTGGAAAGCTTAACTAAAATATGTCTATGACTAACTAATTGGCGGGCTTGAGGAATAGTTGAAGCCATACCCAATCGAAAAATGATGTTATCCAAACGCATTTTAAGTAATTGTAGTAAAACTTGACCCGTTGATCCTTTTGCTTTTCCGGCGATATGAACGTATTTAAGCCATTGTCGTTCTGTAAGACCATAATGAAAACACAATTTTTGTTTTTCTTCTAAATGAATATGATATTGAGATTTTTTACTATATGTTTTTGTCTTATCAATTTTCGGTATTATTAAGCTCACAATTTTGTTTTGTTTAGATAAAAAAATTTAAAGATTTTTTTTGAAATTTATTAAAAAATAATTGAGTTAGATTTTTGAAAATATAAAGATTATTTATAGATGATACATGACTATTTTTAACCATTTATTTAATATATAATAAATATATTAATATTATTTTACATAATAGTGGGATGAGATTATAAAATTACGGATTAAACTAACTTAATTATTAAGTTAATTATTTTTAAAAATAGTTAAAAACTATAACACTTTATCAGAATGATACCGGAAGAAATTTTGGAGCAAAAAAAACTCGAATTATAGGATTTCAAAAAACTTGGCCAGTTTAATCTAAAATGACTTTCAAATGGTATTTTTTTTCGACAAAAGAAACCCTACCAAGTTTGAAGCCCCGAATATTTGTTGCTGAGGAAAATAAATAGCGGCCAACGACTGGATTCCTCCTTCTGTTCGAGCAGTTATGAAGGTGTTTGAGATAAATGGTACCACTCTCTCTCTCGCACTTTTCACTGACGTCGCCAACGCCAAGTACTCTCTTACTTTCTCTCTCTCACTCTCTCTCTACCTTTCTGAATGTACACTGCTTCACAAATTTACTGTATTTCCATGTGAATAAGGTCTCGGATAAATCTGTTCTACTTTGTTTATTTTCTTCTTATGGTGTCTAATGCTGCCGTTTATCTGTCTTTTATCCCTTCTGTTTCCCCGATTTAAATATATCGAAGTTACGTAATTGGTAGAACTTTAGATAATATATATCATTATTTTCCTACAGAGGAATGGAGCTGGGTGTGTTTAATAACTGTATATTATCCAGTCATGTTAATTTAAAAGGCAAAGGAGGGAATGCTAGCAGTCTGGCAGAGTTCCTGTTACTGCTTCCCTTAGTTCAAGTAGAAAAAATTTAATAGTTTAATGTTTAATAGGGTATCCTTTGTTGTTTGTCGGGAAGAGATAAAGAATTGTCAATCCTCCCAAGCGAGGCTGATATTCTGCTAATTGAAGATTCCAGAGACCAGAGAAATCTGTTTGGTCACCTTTGAATCATTTCTTAATGTATAAAAGGGGAAAGCAATGCAGATGGTTTCTATTTTTCTTAAGAAGGCGAACTTCTAGAAAGCACCCACCTGCACACATACATTAATTACCAATTATATGGTTCATATTAGTAGCCACTAAATCGATGTTGTGCCAGGTTTCTCCACCTGTAATGGTGTTATTTTAGTTTAAAGTAAATACTTTTCCATCTCTCACTCCATCATCACTAATAAAATTTAGTTTAGAGTACTGGTGTCTATTTATCACATTTGGGAGCATGAAGTTTAGAACTTAAGGAGTGGAATTCTCGTTTTCTTTTAAATTTGGCTAGATAGATGTATCTCAACTAAACAAATCTGCGCAATGGTTTTCACTGAATTTTCCTGCTTTTGAATGGTACTCTGGTACGATAGACATTGTGCTGATGACTGACATAATTAAATGCTTCAGTTATTTTCAGGGCCAAAGAGTAGTATATGAATTCTTAGTAGAACTGTAATATATGCTCGTATGATGTTAAGGCTCGTTGTCACTGGTCAGCATGTGTTGGTTCAACATTGAATGAGAAAATCATATTATGGTACAAATTATATTTATTGCAATTGCATATATTGCTAAATGTTTATAACTATATGCTAAGTGATTGGATGTGTGACTGACCATTTGACCCCTTGTCATGCCTGCATTCAATGCCCATGAATGTGTAGATAGCCAGTTGTATAGAACAAATTATTCCAAGAACGTTCCTAATGCAGTGATTGACTTGCAGGGAACTCCTTGATTCTATGCAAGCTGGGACACTGGAACCAGAAGCTGCTTTTCTCAATGCTTCACTTGTATAATTCTATATATAGACCTTTCTAACCCATTCTCCCTCATTCTAATCGAAAATCTTTCTTCTCTGAGCTACTGTTGAATTTCTCTAATGTCACCTTGGTCAATAACTGAAACAGATCCCAGATGTTTTTCCAGTTTTAGCAGCTGCACATAAGACACTAGTAGCCAAGTCACGGGACTCACTGACAACACGCACGCTTCATTCTGAGCTTGTTTACAACTACTCAGGATCTAAGCATGTAATAATACTGCCAGATTGATTTTGCAGTTTGTTGCTAATTTTCCTGTGGGCATGTAGGACTAATCGAATCCATTGGCTTTCAAAATATTAACTAGATCACAGAATCATTGAAAAGATGTGGCATATCTGAAAGCTCTACTTATTTCCTTGTTGCCCGTTTCAATGCTTCTCTTGATGAGGTTAGATCACCATTTGCAACTAATCGAGCTTTTCTACTGCTTTGGGTACGAGAAAATGGTTTTCCAACAACTTTCTATGTTCTGCTAGATGAAAGCCTTAGAGAAACTTATGCAAGGAAAGGAGATTGAATTGGAGGAGTTTGGACAGAGAGCAAACCAAGCTCAAATACAAAAGGTACATTAAGATTTGGTCAGTTTTGAGCCTCGGAATCCCTGTTCCTACGTCCTACATTGGAATGTCTCTGATCTAACCATGATATATTTTCTTATTTCAGCAATATAAAATACCTGCTCTTGAGATGGGGATATCCTCACTCGCCGATGCTATTACATGCCGTATTGCTTCCCGTGATGCCTTGTGAGAACTAAGAAGCAAGAATTAAAATCTGCATATTGCTCACTGTATGATAATTTTTTCCCTCTTCATGCAAAATCCAGAATGGTGTTGGATGTCTCTTCTGCTATTTGAAACCAAATCAGGACTTTTGTGGTGCCGTATCTCCGCAAATTCATAGGACAGTCATCTAAAAGTTAAAACTGTTATTTAATCTTAGATTTCACATAAACAATAGAAGATTTAGCGATGACTTCCGAGTTCAGTAGTTTTGTGCTCATCTATGGAAGCAACAGAATTCAATTTTATGGTTGAATCAGGTTGCCTCAGTGCTGCCAAAGCTCTTAACTCGTTCTTATCCTGTGGATCAGTTCACTGCTTTGATTCAGACATGCAAGAAGAGTTGCTTGAGGCTTTTCTGTCATCTCCTTTTGCCATGTTCTCAGTTCCTAACATTGGCAGTCCATTTAGCTAGGAGGATTAGGATTCTTTCATGTTCATGAACATGAGAGAATCTTAGTGAATCTGAGACGGTTCATTATAAAAATGAGCGGTCTAGTTTCGTCCTTGCAAAAGGATAAAAAGAAAAAAGAGTAAAAAACAGTACTTTCACATCAATGATTGTGTGGAAGTGATCGCTAGTCCATTCTAACACAGATGGTCAAGATTAGCCTAACAGATCTCCTTGTGTTGCGACCCAACAGGAGGGGATTTTTTTCCCCTAGGAGGGCTATATCTTTTTCAAATTCTCAAGTATGTAGATCAGTTACCCCTGGCTTTATTGTGGCTATTCTCCTGTCCTTGGCTGTCTACACGCACCTTAGCCGTCTAGCATTGTCCGTTTCGGCCATAAACATATCCCTCTTATTGGGATTATTGGATGTGCCGAGCTCTGATTCTGAAAACGTTGTTCGCATTTAATTTCTTTTGTTTTGTTTTTTTCAAAAATCAGTTTTGGTTCGTCTATTTTTAGGATGGACGAACTAGAACTAGATACAAAAGGAGCCTCTCCTATTATAGGAGGGGATTCTGATCACGATTTATCATGACTATTTAAATTTTGGTTATGGTTATGAACAAACAGTATGCATATACGGGGATTTGATTACCTCATGTTAGCAGAAGTTGATATTTGTCTGAGCTTAACTGTTTAGTTCAATACTAACAGTATAAATCAGCTCTTCAGGAAATCAGCAAAAAAAAGTTGTATGATAAATCAGCTCTTTAGAAAGACAACGCATCAGCTGCATCCAAACACACGTTGGAACGTGGACCCACCACTTTCTTTCTTTTTTCTAAAATAAGCGCGGACCCAATATTGTTAATAGAATAAAGAAACGTACTTAAAAAAAAGTGAAAATGAAGTGACAAAGGCCAAATTTCTTCGGGATGAAGTAAGCGTCGAATCTACGCTAATTGGTTACATCGACTATACACACTTCAAACAACACAAGAAATTCAGTACTTCATTTTTGTTTTAAATAAAATTATAAATTAAAACTTTAAAGAAAATATGAACTCTTTAATCTATTGAAAATCTTGTGATTAAATTGGTAAGACTTTGTTGATAATGAAAGTATTTTGATGAATTATTTGCATCGGATCATTTTCAATAAGAAAATTGGTTCTCTCACATCACTCGTTAGTGTATAAATAATGAAAAATATAAGCTTAATCAATGGTAACCGTAGATTTGGAGGCTTGTTCCTCACAAATTAGAAGTTAAATTTGAGATCATGTTATCTCGTGGTCATCGACCTGAAGATTTATCCATTTATTGATCCTTTATGAACTTCTGAGAAACTCCTAGCTGAGGTATGTTACTCTGGAGATTAGTCGGAGAACTACTTTAAAGACAGAAGCTTAAACAAGACCAAAAAAATCCCTTCATGAATTTCAAACAATGGCTTGAAAGAAATGATTGCACGAAACACCACCTTTCGTCTTACTATTACTCTCTCTCTCTCTCTCCCACAACAAGGTAAGTTTTCGGGTTCCTGAGTTTTTATACTAGATTCTGAGGTGTTTTTTTCTGGGCCTCTAAGAGGTTTTTCTTGATTTCTACGTTTTTGTTTTTTGTGGATGTCCGAATCACAACAATGTTGATTTTTTAGATTTCTAATATTTTTTGTCTGGGTTTCTGAGTATTTTTTTTTCTACAAGGTTTCTGAGTGTTGTTTTCTGGGTTTCATCAAAGATGGAACTAAGATACATCTATAACGTTAACACAATTCCAAAAGCAATCGTCAATACAAAGAGTAATACCCACTGCATAAAAGTTATCAAGACCAAGCTGTCAACTCCTCAACTCTCCTTATTTAGGGAGACATGCTTTGGTCATCTCCTTGATTTCCTAGCCTTGAAGTTTTCAACAACTGTCTGCCACCAGTTATTGGCCATGGAGGTTGAATATGTCAACGACACTCCATCTGAGGAGGAAATGTGGTTTCTTTTCAATGAAGAACCACTGTGCTTCTCCATGAAGAAGTTCTCGTTGATGACCAAACTAAAGTTCAGTGAAACCTGGGATGAGAAAAAGACCTATGGCCCCAATAGACTATTTAATTTGTACTTTTCCAAAGCCCAATCGATAACTATGGCTGAGTTGGAGAAGTTTAAAAACTCTAAATATAAGTCAGATTCTGATAGGGTCAAGATAGTTCTGATTTATTTGCTAAAGCATTTTGTGTTGGGGAAGGAGAACCGTACCCTAATTGAGAAGAGATGGTTGGTTTTGGTTGACGACCTTGAAGCGTTCAATCAATATCCGTGGGGAAAGCTCTCGTTCTCCAAAACAATGAAATTTGTTTTGTCTGCTTAATAGTACATTTGTTTAGTCGACGCCTCCTCCTTCACCTTTTCCAGTAGAAGATGAGGCTAATGAAGATGAGGAGGCCATTGAAAAGGAAGAGGAGACGAAAAAGAGGAAGACGTCCGAAAATGCCATTGAAAAAATAGATGAGAAGAAGGTTGTGTCCAAGAAGTTCAATGGACATGAAGATTGGGTGAGGAAATGTCTGATTAGAATGGACCAAAAGATCACTTCAATGGATAAGAAGAATCTGTCCATGCAATCATACATTTCTTTTACAATTTCCCAAAATTAAATTTTTGATGGATCATCTGGTAACATCGAGGTCAGATGATTACTCATTATGTCCTCAATTTTCCATGATGATGGCTAGTAACGGGGAGGATACAGAGATTGAGAATGAAGAGAAAAAATGAAGAAGGAGAGAATGATGAAAAAGAAGAAGATATGGTAGAGAAGGAAGAAGAAGAAGAGATGGTATAGAAGGAAGAAGAAGAGGAGATGGTAGAGAAGGAAGAAGAAGAGGAGATGGTAAAGAAGGAAGAAGAAGAGGAGATGGTAGAGAAGGAAGAAGAAAAGGAGATGGTAGAGAAGGAAGAAGAAAAGGAGATGGTAGAGAAGGAAGAAGGATAGGAGGAACAGAAGGAAGAAGAAGAAGAAAAAAAAAGGAAGAAGAGAAGGTCGAAGAAAAGGAAGGTAATAAGGAGGAGGAAGGTGAAAAGAAGGAAGATGAAGGAAAAACAGAAGGGAAAAAAGAAATAAATAAAAAATGGAAGAGAAAACAGAAGAAGAAGAAAAAATAGAAGATTTGGTTCGGTCAATGGAGCAATGCAACGATGGGGAAAAAGAAGAACCCATCTGCCTTGATGGACTTGGTAAGAGGAAGATAAAAAGATCCTGGGTCCTAAAGTCACCTAATTGGGAAACCGAAAAGCTTGAAAAGAAAAAAGCAATGAAGGAAAAAAATTGATGAGAATATCATTGTCAAAACGGACTTCAAACCTTTTCAAGCATATCATGATGTATCTTCTGAGGATGAAGCCCATTTTAAAGCCTCGTTCACCTCCCCAAGGGCAAAGTAAGTTCTGTAATTTTCTTGTACACTTCTTCTTCGTATAGTATTATGATGGTTACACTGATATCGTGTAGCCATTGTGTGTACTACACGATGGTTACACTGACCTTGTGTAGTCATCGTGTAGTAAACCAATCATGTACCTAACTTTGATCTATTATTACATTGTACATGAATGAGAAAGTAGACGTTGGATTTTGCACCGTTGACCTTACCTGGTTTAAAAAACTAGTCTCTTCACCTTATCAATGGCTTGAGTCAGATGTAAAAAGCTATTTATAATCTTTTTCAATGTGGTATTTAAAATAATTATAAATATATTAACTAATCTTTATTATATTGCAACATATCGATGCATACATGGAGCTCATGAGGAGGGATTTGCAAGAATGCAACCCTCAAATCAGAATTAGTGCTGGTGATTTGTTTCTGCAAGTACGTATGATTTGTTTTTTGACTTAATGAACTGCACGCCGTAGTCTATGGGCCTCGTGTAAATTTCGTGTAGACTACATGACACCTTCACGCTCCCTCGTGTAGACTACACGAGGCATTCACTGACCTCTTGTAGACTACACGAGGCCTTCACAGACCTTGTGTAGACTTCGTGTATGCTAAAGTAGGCCTTCACGCTCCCTCGTGTAGACTACACAGCCTTCACTGACCCCATGTAGACTACACGAGGCCTTCACGTACCTCGTATAGACTTCATGTATTCTACATGAGGCCTTCACGAATCTCGTGTAGACTTCGTGTAGTCTTCATGACCATTTTTTATTGACGTTGAGGATTTAAATTTTTTCTCGTGACATTACAGGAGAACCTGTCTGGCCGAATGGCAGAGTTTGAGCAAGATCCCGCGAGCTGGGATATTGATGTTGATGATCAACTCCAGAACCTTATCCTCGGCTTGCAGACAAACTTTGGAAGGAGCTGGGAGCACTCAAATAAGACTATCTTTTCAATGAATGTGAACCACAGTTACGTTTGAGTTTGATTTGATTGGCCAGTGTATTCATATTTATAACTCCATGAACACGCCATATCAACGCTCCTTATACATTGAAATAATGAAACATTTCATGAAGATTGTCCCCCGGCTAGCTCAAATGATGAATATTTATGAGAGAATACATGAGGTTAAACCCAAAGATGAATTGAAATATGAGATCATGAAGTGCTCACAAAAAGAGAATGGATAAGTGAAATATACATTTTTTTGAAAGCCCACTTAAAATTTCATACATATTATTTAATTGTGTTTTTACATTTCATGTGTTTTGCAGGTTCGATTGTGGGGTATTTATCTTTAAGTTTGTCGAAGCCATCGCATATGGGAAGAACCTCCAAGAAATAACTCAACAACAAATGTCAAAATATCAAAGACGAATTACAACTGAGTTATTTGCATGTGGCAATGTTGTACCGAATAATATGGATATATTTTATGGATTTTTATTTTATTAAATTGCGAATCATGGATTGCAGAAATATACTTTTGTTTATTATTTAATAATGCCATAAAGTTTAATTAGCATGCCTAAATCCTACATGATGTTCATGAAGTCATCGTGTAGTCTACACGATGACCGTAAAGTTCTCGTGTAGTCTACACGATAACCGTAAAGTTCTCGTGTAGTCTACACGATAACCGTAAAGTTCTCGTGTAGTCTACATGATGACTACGCGATGCCCGTGAAGTTTTTGTGTAGTCTACACGATGAATAAACGATGCCCGTGAAATTCTCATGTAATCTACATGATGACTACAAGATGCCCGCGAAGTTCTAGTGCATTCTACACGATGACTACGCGATGCCCGTGAAGTCATCGTGTAGCCTACATGAATCCTACACGAATCCCGTGAAGTTCTCGTGTAGTCTACACGATGCCCGCAAAATTCTAGTGTAGTCTACACGATGCCCATGAAGTTCTAGTGTAGTCTACATGATGATTACACAATACACGTGAACTCATCGTGTAGTTTACATGAATCCTACACGAATCCCGTGAAGTTCCTGTGTAAGATTTATGCAGGCTAATTAAACTTTATGACATTATTAAATAACAAACACAAGTATATTTCTATATTAATATTTAATTTAAGTTTACAAATGTCATTATTTATGTTTAAGTGGCTTGGTCGTCCCGTTGATATAGAAGAATTGGATTTTTACACGTTTGGCAGTTGTGGCCAATTCGCCCACAACGTTTGCACTTCCTTCTCACTACTTCCTCACCTCTAGATGGAATTCTCTCTGTCCTAGGTCTGCCATTTTGCCGCCTTGTTATAGGTGGCAATACCACTTTTCATGAACCACCTGGCTGATGACCGAATCTGTTTGATCCTCGAGAGGATGTATTGTTTCCGCATACGCAGCAATTAAAGCCTCATTTTCTGAATCTGCAATTCCAAATATAATGGGATATGCTTGATTATTCTCATCATTTGCTGTTGTAACAAATAATATCCCTTTGTATTTGGCTTTTAAAGTGGTTGCGTCAACAGCAATGACAGACTGTATACAGCTAAAAAATCCACGAACAGAGGGTATAAGAGCCATGAAAAATGTTTAAAATGATCCTGCTCATCAGTCTCTATATGTGTTGTTGTCCCTAAAAAATATTTAATATTGTTGTATTAAAATTGGTAGAGTACATAGTGGACAAGATGCATACACGAGATCCTTATAACCATGGTATAGACTACAAGAGGTCCGTGTAACCATCGTGTAAACTACACGATGAATACACGAGTTCTGTGTAACCATGGTGTAGACTACATGATGACTACACGAGATCTGTGAACCATCGTGTAAACTATACGATGAATACACGAGTTCTGTGTAACCATGGTGTAGACTACATGATGACTACACGAGATCTGTGAACCATCGTGTAGACTACAATATGACTATACGAGGTTCGTGTAATCATGGTGTAGACTACACGATAACTACACGAGGTTCATATAACCAAGGTGTAGACTAGAAGATGGCTACATGAGGTCTGTGTAACCATCGTGTAAACTACATGATGACTACACGAGATTCATGTAACCATAGTGTAGACCACACGATGACTACACGAGGTCCATTAACCATCGTGTAGACTACACGATGACTACATGAGGTTCGTGTAACCATGGTGTAGACTACACGAGGTCCGTGTAACCATCGTGTAGACATTATGACAATAAGGCAAAATAAAAAATAAGTACATGGATTTTTTTATTCTAATGTGTGACAATATGCTGAGAGCATCCTATAATTGTCTTAAAGAGACCCTCGAACTAATTCCAATGCATATTTCCTAGCCCTCCATGTCTTATGATAACCTATGTTGACACCGAAATCAAGTGAACATCTTCGATTATGTCTTTGGCCTATATATACGTCCGATACCCGTGTATTTAGACCGTATAGAATGATCAATCAATGAATATGTAGCTTGATGGTTTTCATGTCTCAAAACTTCAAATATACATGTATGTGTACGGATGAACTTTGTAACTTTGAAGTATGGACAATTTTTCAATTTCATGGTCCATAACCTCTATTGGCATGTTTTCTCAACATATACAAGTACCGATATTGACTGGCTTGACTTGAAGATCTGAAACTCAATTTCTTCGGATGACTATCATACGAGCAATCTTAAGCAACTCGACTTTATCATTGTACAAATCATCCATATTTATTGTGTCTATAACAAGCTGATTCAAATCAACCCGTTGCTCACTGGACCCGGGACGTTGTTCATTTAAATCAGATTGTTATGGTAATGGACAAGTGGTCTCGGGTTCACCACCAATATTCAAGTCTGGAATTGTTGTATGGTTGTCTCAACTGATGGCTTCATCATGGTCATCTCCATGGTTAGCATCATCATACGCCCGTGATCAAAATCATCATTGTCATTTTCATCAACATCAACATCCTCATCCTCGAAAACATTATAATCGTCATGACAAAAAACATCATCATCATGATAGTTCCTTTCAAAATGATCAAAACTCTCAAAGCAAGGAATTCATGTAGAGGTTGCCGTGAAATTTGTGTTTCAGAAACCCAACTTTGATAAAACCTTGTAGTTTCAGGAACCTGAGGTTGTTGTGACATTGTGGTTTGAGAAACCGAGCTTTAAGATGAAAAAAGTTAGGCTTGATACTTACAAATAGTGGGCTTCTAAGTGATTCTGATTCATTCTTCTTAACAAAGGATTGTAAATCTCTATCCTTTAAAATTTCAGCAGGAGGGCATGGGACATGACTTCTGTAAACAAATTTGATGAGCATATCATAGTTTGAGGGGTCTATTTGGAGTTCTTCATGCAATATACTCAATAGCTCGCGGTAAGTGCAGTTAATAGATATCTTCAATAATTTGGTCTTCTTTCGACTAAAAGATCATGTTGTACCATTTTTCACTCAATCTCTATCATGGATTATAAAAATTCGATCTTCAGAGATATTTGTATATACATCAATGAAGTAAATCGGTACAAGAAGAATACATAATGAAATGGAATATTACACGATGATCGTGTGGCCATCATGTAGTGTACACGAGGCTTTCACGAGCATCATGTAGTGTACACGAGGCCTTCACGAGCATCGTGTAGTTATCGTATAGTGTACACTACACGATGATCGTGTAGACCTCGTGTATTGAAATAAGCCCTACATGATGACTACACGATGCTCGTGTAGTTTCATCGTGTAGACTACACGAGGACTGCATGATGATCGTGTAGTGAACACGAGAAGTACACGATCATGATAGGGTCATCCTATACACTACGCGATGACACTACACGATGATCGTGTAGCCCTCAATTAGTTTAATAGATGTTATACGATGCTCGTGAACTGTTGAAGAAGTTCCTAATGCACCACACGATGATGGTGTAGTGTACACGAAGTCTACACGGGACTCGTGTACCCTGCGTATAGTCTACACGAGGCTTCGTGTAGACCTCGTTTTACACTACACCATCATTTGTAGTGATCTTGTACAATGAATGAACTTCAAACAACGTTCCAGAAAGAATAAAATAAATAAATATTCCCAGAAAACTCATAAAGTGAAAAACTCATGAAAGAAGGAAGAAGACAATAAATATTTCTATAAAGAAGAAAATAAAATTTATACATGTTTCAGAGAGAATAACTAACAATCATTTGCTGTTGCATTAGGAATAAATGTGTTACAAATAAATGATAAATAAATAAAAATATATATTTTTAAAATAATAAAAATATTATTTACAAAATACAATTATCAGGTCAATTTTGATTATTATATTTTGAAGAACGGAAAGGGAGATATAAATTCTCTCGTACTGTATAAAAGGCACGTAATTGCCTCAATTTCACCGTCACGAAGTTTCAGTTCTCAATCTGGGAATCAAATTCCTCGAGATTTTCCATTTCTTCTCAAACTACAAAGCTCGTTCTTTAAGCCACTCTCCGACCGGATGGGAACCTCCCAGAGCCGCGAGGACCTCGAATTCTCAGACTCAGACGAATACAATGATGAAGAAGAAGATGAGGAAGAGGAAGATGAGGATTACGACGACGCTGTTGATCAAAGGAATCCCCAAGCCTCTTCTTCTACCAAATTCAAAGCCCCTCCTCCTCCTATCGATGAAGTTGACGCCAAGCTTAGGGCCCTGAAACTCAAATACGGTTCCTCGTCCGTTTCTCAAAGCCCTACCATGAATAACGCCGTTAAGCTCTACCTTCACATAGGTGGTAACACCCCTAAAGCCAAGTGGATTGTCTCCGAGAAACTCACGTCTTATGCTTTTGTCAAGACGGCGAAAGTTGATGGCGGTGAGGATGAGGATGAAGATTATGATGGTAATCAGTCCGACAGAGGAGGAAAGTCCTGGTGGGTGCTCAAAGTTGGGTCTAAGGTTAGAGCCAGGGTTGCGACAGAAATGCAACTGAAGATGTTCGGCGATCAGAGGCGTGTTGATTTTGTTTGCAACGGTGTCTGGGCGTTGAAATTTTTCACTGATGAGCAGTACCGGAAATTTGTGACCGAATTTCAGGACTGTGTGTTCGAGAATGTGTATGGGTTAGAGGCCACCGATGAGAACAAGTTAAAGGTTTATGGGAAAGAGTTTCTGGGGTGGGTGAAACCTGAGGTAGCCGACGATTCGATGTGGGAGGATGCAGACGATGGATCTGGCGAGAGTCCGGAGCCGGCAACACCTGCACGTACGAGGCAGGACTTAATGGAGGAGTTTGAGGAGGCAGCGAATGGAGGGGTGGAGAGCTTGACCCTAGGGGCCTTGGACAATAGCTTCTTGGTGAATGACACTGGAGTTCAGGTTTACAAGAATTTTAGCCATGGGATCCATGGGAAAGGCATTTGTGTCAAATTCGATAGTGGAAATTCGCGGAGTAGTTCGATGGCGCACTCTACCCCCAAAAAGGCGCTTCTTATGAGGGCCGAGACAAATATGCTCCTTATGAGTCCGTTGAAGGAAGGAAAGCCCCAGGCAGCGGGCCTTCGTCAGCTTGATCTTGAGACGGGCAAGATTGTTACAGAATGGAAGTTTGCAAAGGATGGGGCTGATATTACGATGAGGGATATCACCAATGACACAAAAGGGTCTCAATTAGATCCTTCGGAGTCGACGTTTTTGGGGTTGGATGATAATAGGCTTTGTCAGTGGGATATGCGTGAACAGAAGGGATTGGTTCAGAATATTGCTACTGCTAATTCGCCTGTCTTGCATTGGACTCAGGGTCATCAGTTTTCTAGAGGGACTAACTTTCAGTGCTTTGCTAGTGCTGGGGACGGGTCTATCGTTATTGGGTCTCTTGATGGGAAGATACGATTGTATTCAAGGACCTCAATGAGGCAGGCTAAGACTGCCTTTCCTGGGCTTGGTTCGCCAATTACTTATGTTGATGTTACTTATGACGGGAAGTGGGTATTGGGCACCACTGACACATATTTGGTCCTCATCTGTACTTTATTCACTGATAAAGATGGAAAGACAAAGACCGGTTTTAGTGGTCGAATGGGAAACAAAATACCGGCTCCGAGGTTGCTAAAGCTGACTCCTCTTGATTCACATTTGGCTGGGTCTGACAATAAATTTCATGGTGGTCATTTTTCATGGGTAAAGAGTTTTCTATTTTCTTACATTTTCTACAACTTTATTGTCATTGCATATTTAGGAGAACCAATGGCTTTGCTATTCTGTGGCGCTCTTATTTTGTATTTTCAGCTGGCTTTTATCTGATCGACTGTGCATCTCATTTAATTGGTAGCATATGTTGGAACCTTAGAATTGGTTTGTGTTGCAGTCATTTCTACTCTCATTCAATCTTTGATTGAAAACTAATTTGAGTGAGGTTAAATGGCATGCATGTGAGATGATGTATATCGCTCTAATCATATAGAACCTGTTAGTTCACACATAAGCTGTGCTAGCCTGCTAGGTGAATACCAAGTTGCCATTCGTGTCCATTTCAGCTTGTTTTTGGTATATTCGTAAGGTCATCACACCTACGTTTTTAAGTTGTATATGCCAAATGGACTAGTTTGATTTCTTCTCAGATTCCTTCAAACAACAAATTATTCATCTATATTTTGATAACAGAAAAGTTTGGTAGAGTAATTTTTGAAGGCTTAAGCTGGCATATATTAGTTGGGATGTCTAATGACTCTAATACTCGTTAGATCAAGAAGAAATCTGTCCAAGAGCCTGGACCTTTCTTGTTGTCTGAAGGGCAGATAATCAGTTAACATTTATCTCTTACGGAAATGGATTAAACTTTGAAAGTATTCAATTTTTTTTTGCTAATATATTACAAGATGAGATTAATTGAATGCCAGGATGTCGATGATAAGATCATCTTTGAAGATACAGAAAAAATATATCATATTTTAGGATATAGAGTTATTAGCAACACTTAAATTAAGTAGTTTATCATAGTATAATTGGTAGAAATGTGGCCTTTTGAATTAGTCATGAACGTTTTCCGTGTTGTTTGTCCATTTCTTGGGAATCTCTTGGTTTTGATACTCAAAACCAATGTCTTACTATTTCAGTCATGTTTGTAGTTAAAACTAAATTAACCTAAACCTTCCTTTAAAATAATTTGCCATCTCTAATTTTGGTACAGGTCACTGAAAATGGTAAACAAGAGAGACATCTGGTGGCAACAGTGGGGAAGTTCAGCGTGATATGGGATTTCCAGCGGGTGAAGAACAGTGCTCATGAATGCTACAGAAATCAACAAGGCCTTAAGAGCTGTTACTGTTATAAGATCGTTTTGAAGGATGAATCCATTGTTGAAAGTCGCTTTATGCACGATAAGTTTGCAGTCAGTGATTCTCCTGAAGCTCCTTTAGTAGTCGCAACCCCCATGAAAGTCAGTTCTATCAGTCTTTCTGGCAAACGTAGATGACTTCAAATATTACAGTTTCTGTTGTGCGCTTTTTAGTAGCCCCAAAATCCTCTCATCTGTTTTGGTTCCCTTGACCCCTGTAATTAGATTTGTTACTTATTTTTCTCCTGTGTGTTTTGTATTCATTTTGGTTATGTATTTGGTCTTTGTTTCTGCTTGTTTCTACTTGAATATATTCGTTTTCTTGTTTTCATACTAAGAAATATCATATTATCATGTGGAAATTAAATCATGCCCAGGTTGATTTACTTTCTGAAAAAGTCAACAATACCTATTAGAATGGTGCTCAAAAGTTTGGCTAAATCGACAAATGTGTTTGCATATTAATCGAGTCCTCGCAAATGTGCCCAAGAAACAATCGGGTCCTCACAAATGTACACAAGAAAATGGGTTTCAAGAAGTAATTCAATAATTCGTTAAAAAAAGCAAATATTGGCTAGTATAAAAAATGTGCTCACACCTTCGTAACTCTAAATACCTGATTCATATTATAGCCCTCATGTCATACTCCAAATACCGGATTCATATTATAATCCCTCTTGTGATACGCCATGAGTTGGTTCTTCTGAATTGAGTCATGAATTATTCTTAATTAAGTCATGAAAGGTATAATGAATATTGCCTTCACATTGGATAAGAACATGATCAGAGGGATGAAAAACTATTATTCGTATAGTCATTGAACCGACCTAATCAACAACTAGAGTTGTATGTATTATATGAACAAAAATGAGAAAACAAACAATCGAGTCATTCAATACGACGGTATGAACTTTTACTAATGAAAAATAGACACTACGCAACTTTATTATACTGACAAAAAAATGCTATTGACCTCCTCTTTCAAGGGATTATCTCAAAAATTCTATTTGTAGGAATAAAAAGAAGCAAATCTATTCTATACCCGATAACTATCAATACACAATGATGGGTATATCCTTGTTCCGGATCCTTTATCTTTGTCTTGAATTATTGGGTTTAGACATTACTTGGATGATCTTGAAGTAAAGAGCAGTTAGTAAATATCAAACCGTCTTTTCAGATCTACGACTCTGATGTGCTCTAATATAAAATAGATTCACTTTTTTGTTCCTCAACTTAGGCATTCACATCTCAATGGACCGCCTACATTACCCAAGAAAATGAGTGCCAAGTCGCATTACTCATAATCCAATAAAATTTGAAAAAAAGTAACAAAATTTTGGCTATTTCTCAACAAGGAATTTCTTAGAAAAGCTCAAAATCTTTTACAAACTGAAGAATAGTAAAAGCACCAATGAACATATCTCTCGCCCTCCTTTTGTTTCTTCCTTTTTTTCTCAATTGGAGCCGAGGAGAGCTACTTTCAAAATACAGCTATACAGAAGTATTCTAACTTTTTATACACCAAAAGGATGTCGAGAATAGAGGTACACGATTGTTCTGCATCCTTTCTCCATCCCAGTAAGAATTGAACTAAAATTTTGAATTGAAAGCAAATTTTAAAACTTGAAGAATATCTAATGCGGTCAGACAAAACTACAACTATCATGCAGAAACCTTCCCAGAGCTAACATCATCCGCGTGAGCAAAATCCTTCCCACAATATCTTCCAATTAATCATCATCCTCTGAATCTGTAAACATATAGACATAATAATGATATAACTTGGAAAAAAAAATTGTAGTAATGGAAAAATTCATGAACACTTATATCAACTATACTTGAGCAAACATAATTTTAACTGATAAATTGCACAACATGATTAGCGATTGCTTATTATTGTAGCAACATTCTTTTTTCATCACCAATAAAAATCTCAATCAGTGAGATCTTTCGATTAGTGAGAGCCAATTGTTGTACGTTTGTAACATTTTTTTTCTGGTCAGTGATTGTTCTAACAACATTAAGAAAATGATGCACAAATCTATCTTTAAATGCAGTAAAAGGCTAACCAGATCTTATATCTTCTCCAACTTTTCCTCTATTTTTGAGTTGTCTACTGATCATTGAGCATATCAGTAACCACCAGTAAATGTGAAACACAAAAAGCGTCAGCAACATCGTGTTGAAAAGATAGTACAGTAGTTTGGGATAGGCCTCTGATAGCTTCAAGAATTCACACATCTCATAGCTGTGAAAGACAGACTACGTAAGTAGGCTAAAGAAGCTGGATCAACAGGTTTAACCAAAAAACACATTCAGTATCGCCAACCTCGATGCTTTTATAACCCAAAAGGGGAAGAATATGAGCCGTAATATGAGCCAAGAGACGGCAAAGAATCCAAAGAGTACGCTTGCTGCAAGCTCCTTCTCAGAGTACTTAAACACCTTGGCAGCTTCCATGAATACATCACTCGCATCATGTAGGGCAAGGACGATTGAGCCAATTCGGAAAAATCTATAAGTTGGACATATCAGTATTTTCATGTGAAATTTCTGAGACACAAATAATTTCATCTTGATTATTGTCATTAACCTACTCTTGCACGGCGTACAATGATAACAATATATCTGATACATGTACCTAAATAAGTCAACGGAAGTAAAAAAGGGAAGTCATACTTTAGCTCAAAATTCAAGAGTTACATTTGAGCATATTCAACAAACTATCAATTGAAACACCGAGTAAAAGATAAAGGCCATTAAGAATATGATGCAGGCCAGCCAACAGCAATATTTAGAATAGTAGACAGATACATAATGACAGATTGTCAGTGCATAGGACCACAAGAGAACCCTAAGAAGCCAATCATGTGCAAGTTTCAAACAGACTTTCCTGCCATCATAACATGCAAATCTTTGTTTTAGCAAAACAGGATTTTGCATCAGATCAAATTTCATATACGTATTATAATTTTGCTACATGGTTTCTGTATATAGCAGGACAATACACGTTCATCATGGGAGCACTTGGCTAACATCAAGTTTGCTTAAGAAATCAACTACTGACTGAAGGAAACAAAAGCATTCAATGATTTAAAAGAATTAGATGCCAACATAAAAAAATTGTGTATTTTCTTGTGACTACGGCAGTTTTCTTTAAAAGCAATATGGTTAGAAATGATAAACTGAAAAGAAAAGCTCCTCCATTCCATTTACTATTTCTTAAAAGGATTTTTGTGGACACATACACAACTTGTATCAGCAACTCAATCAACCAAAGCCAGAGGACCATCCATTGGTCAATCTCACAAAAAATCCATTGTACGAATAGAATTTCTGATGACATTTTTTTAAGTAACATATAACAAGATATAAGAAAATATATCTTCCTCCAAGAAGTGCCACTCTACAAGCAGCAAGAGTATGGAAATGGATGTCAAAACCTAAGACATCATAATGCAAGTGGACCAATTTTCTTTTGAAAATAGTTAAGAATAGGTATATTTAACTCATTGAAAATGATGCCTTAGTACCTTGCAATGTATGAGGACCCAATCAACATTACAGTTATTACATGATGAGACATCATTACTGCGAAATCCTTCCTCCGAGTCTCCCATAAAAGGAGAGCAGCTATGCTATAAATGTAAAACCCACATTGGCACATGTAGAATAGCTTTATAGAAAGCCTGAAAAAATGAGAAACAAGATAAATCAAATCATAGTCTTCAGATTAAAACATCATCTTGAATGTAAAATAAAAAGTTCAATTTAGTTAGAAAGCTAGAAATTTTGAACTCCATATTCTTTTCGGTTAATTTCAATAGGGCCCCCTCATCTTTCACCAAATTTCAACTACACCCCTCACCTTTAAACTCTTCCTGAGAGACCCCTCAACTTTGACCATCAATCATAAAGACCCCCTTTGTAGATTTTCTTTTATGCCACTTTAAAATGGATCATCTTCCCAAACTACCCTGTTTCGAAAATACTCAACTTATCTCCTTCCAAATTTCATCTCCCACTCCTCTCTCTCTCTCTCTCTCTCTCTCTCTCTCTCTCTCTCTCTCTCTCTCTCCCTCCTTCCAAATTACATCAGATACAATTTTTCTCAGCAAAACAAACAATTTTTTCTTTACATACACCCTCTTTCTCTCTGTTCATGCCGGTGAAGCTTAGAGCTTTACATCCTGCTCTGATTCAAGGAGGTAGCCATTCTCATCTTCAACTCCCTTGTTATTCCCGAACTTTTCAATTCTCTGCTCGAGACTACCCTATTTTTACCGAAATATCAACTCCGGGAAGCTCCTTTCTGAAGGAATATTCATCACTGATGTGATTTCACGATAGGTGCCCTAGCTCCATGGTGATTCGATGGATGCCCTAGCTCAATTTCAGTAAGGCACATGACCAATTTAGCAGCAAAATGAAAAACAAAATTGGATAGGAGTCTTCTTTATTGGTGATGAAAGTTGTGGGGTCCTATTTGGTGAACATTAAGAAGGGTTTAAAGGTTAGGGTGTATAGTTGAAATTTGGTGAACATTGAGAAGGGTCCTATTGAAATTAACCTTATTCTTTTTTCAATAGAAAATGTATTACATTAAACTTGATACTGTAGGTCAGATGTTTTCAGCACACACAAACACACTGTATGAGAGAGAGAGAGAGAGAGGATTATTTTAAGCATAAACTGCCAAGAACTAGAGCAGTCTGGAAGTACAACATAGATTCGATGGCAATATAAAATGAAGATCTGCAGCAGCAGATGTCCAACAATGTAAATTACTTACTTCAACTCCTGATCTGGCCATCCTCTAAAATATTCTTTTGTGTCTCTGAACCATGACTCATTATAGGTAATTTTAAGAATGCACGCTTCAACAGTAGCATAGTACATTAACTTCCACATAGATTCTGAGCATTTTACGATCTTTGCTCGTGTTGCATCATCAAGTTTCAGGGGAGCAGCTCCACTACTCAGCAAACAGACTGCCAGCCTCTGAAATCGAAATACTGAATTCCTTCAGTGTTCTAAAATACACTAAAATTAAAACTCCTTGTTCATTCAATTCACATTTCAAGCCTGTGTGAGAAACAGTACATGCATAAAAGAGAGTAAGGGGAAGAACTGCTTAAAAAATCCAAGAAAAATATTATTTGGTATAGCAATACGCCAATAATCTTTCAGTGTAAAACAAAAGCCTCTCAGAAGGATGCAAACTACAAAACTTGGCACCAAAGACGTTATATTGAGAAAGCATTAACAGAAAATAACTCTTATTTAATGGTGGTTGACTTATGCATGAAGTGAACAATGCCCAAAAACCTGGTGCACAAAATGGATAGGGGGGAAAGATTATCGTGGATAGAAAGTATGAAACCATTTGGAAACACAAATTGAACAGAGGGTGAATGGAAAGGTATCCAAATGTGAAGCAAATACGAGGAATCGCTCATAGGATGCCAACATTGTAGTTCATCATTAACCATCATCAACAGTCTTTAAGGTAATGATACGTAACCAGACATCAAAAAGAAGAACCAACCACTTGATACAGTAATGCTTTGATATCACTATAGATCTACTCAGCTTAGCAATCCATTAAGAACATGTTCTGTATCCCCTTTTGTTCAAAAATATTTGTGAAACAGTCCCAATGAAGCAATATTTTCAGCCATAATTCTTGGCCTTCAATTTAACATCCAATCAACATTTAGCTGTGATTTTTTGCCATCAATAATTATTGGCCATATTTCTTTATAACTAAATATTGTTCTTTGCACAGAATTTTGCTTTTTCTCAAGAGCAAAGACATTTTTATATTTAAAGGATTCAGTAATCAATGAAGTATGCCAAATCTTTTCTTGTACAATATTCTTTGTCGATAGTTATTGAGAATGACCATAGTCGTAGATGCATTATGCATATTCTTTAGTTCAAGAAATTGAAGGTCAGATAGAGGTTTCCGCAACCGAATGCTCCATATGCCTAAAGGAACAGTATGATGTTGATTTCCAAGAAATGTATAGATTGCATCGGAAAACATAGAAACATGGAAAGAATGGGAGAAAGATGAAAAACATATGAACGTTATTGAAGTTAAAGAAAGAAAATAAAATAACAATATTTAAGTTATAGAAAAAGTACGAATAAGCCAAATGATCGAATAAGTCATAGATACGTCAATGGCAAGATTCTTACGCGGAAGATGAATCTATCGAAGAAGAACCTCGCAACCACGAAGCCGAAGGCGAAGTAGACAGAAACCGAAAAATGCCAAGCGTGTGGCGCGCTGTTATGGCTCCAAAACGATTCCATATGAAGATTTCGGATAGAAGCATCAAATTAAAGAACCAGATGTCGACGTCCTCAAATTCCAACACCAAAATCAGCAACCACAAGTAGAAAATTCACTAGCTTAGCTTACATTTAATATCTCTGAGATCTAAAACTCACAGAGGGCGACGGCGACACATACACGTACAGAGACAGAGAGAGAGAGAGAGAGAGTCTTGGTCCTCTGGGAGAAGGTGGCAAGAAAAAGAGGAGAGCGTATGACTGGAGGTCGAGATCTTGTTGTGCTTTATTTATTTATTTATTTTTCAGATTTATTTATATCTTTATAACGACCATTAAATGTTCTGTGTCCTGAGAGACAGATTTGAATGTATGACGCACTTTTTTCTACCCTCGAGTCAAATCATTCTTATAAATAATTTTAGAATAATTAAATAATTGATAATTTTAAATGATTAAATAATATAATATTTATTTATATGTTAATGTTTATTGACTCATTAAAATAATTTAATAAATTAACTTATAAATTGTTGTCAAGTCATTTAAAACTTGATCTCAATTATTTGGTCGGTGTAAAATTATTATGATATTATATCTACCATATTATATTTATGGTATATGCACAAATGTAGGTAAGATGAGAGTATTTTTAGATCAAAATTTACCCTCACTATTTCATGAAATTTCTAATTGTGCTTTATAGATACTAGAAAAATTATAATAGATGACTATTTTTATTAATTTATCTGCAAGAATGATCATTCATATGTATACATGTAAAAATGGTCATTTTTAAGTTTAAGTAAGTTATGGACGTACTATTATACTGTTACACTTATTTTGTCAAAATCAAAAGTAACTTCCGATCACTTTTATTTTTTTCTTCTTATGTGTGTTTATGATATTTCTCAAATTATACACAAAGTGGTTCAACTTTCTTCAAGAAAAATTTTCCATTCTACAATAAACCTGTAGAAATCATTGAAAATTCTTTTATATCCTTGTTTTAGTTTATAAGTTATTTTTGGTAATTTGAAGTAGAAAAATATCTTGTTTACTTATAGTTAACAATTTATTTACTTGGTAGGTGGTCGTTCCAACTTATTTTTTATGCTCATTTACAAAAATGATTGACGGTAAAACTTAAGATGGTGTTTATTTTTAGCTAACGTCCAACAAGAGAGATAGTGATGGAAAATATGGTACATTAGAATTAGCATAACAGTAAGTAGGAAATTTATTAACGACAAGTACATATGTTTATCTATTGATGAGATAGATGCAATTGAACGAGCAATGGGCATGTGGGTCTTCCATTCCATTTTTGCTTCTTTAAAAAATGAAACAAAGATAGAGATCGCACGCCTGCACGTGAGAGAGAGTAGGCGACGCACAAAGAAAATGAAAGTATGATTTTTTTATATAATGTGATTTAAAGGGAATTATTTAAGAGCAGTGAGAAAATATCACAAACAAATATAAGAAGAAATAAAAGTGATAGAAAGTTGCTCTTAGTGGTTACACAAGTGAAATGATAAAATAGTAAGTTAATAACTAACTTAAACTTCCAAACTTAAAAATTGTCATTTTGGTATACTATTAAATTGGTGTGTCACTTTTGCATATAAGTTCTATAATGGGGTCATCTATACCAAAAACATTAAATACTAAGATTAAATATTAATATTCTTAAATTAAATGTTTAATGGCAATCATATAGTTTTAGCAAATTGTATAATGATAAATTAATAGTATAATAACAAACCACTAATCACTTTTACTAATCAATTTTATAACTTGTAACACATGCACAATTTACTAATTTTCCTTACACAAAATTTAGTAAATTATTGTAAGAGTCAAGCAATTCAATACATAAATTACATGATTGTATTGAGGGAGAGTTGTCATTAACATCTAAATAAGATCATTTCTTTATTTTCTAAATGTAAATGATAATCGATTTTCTACAAAACACAATGAACCCTGTAGTTGGGGAACCGAGGGGTGGTTTCCCCGCCTAAGAGACTCTGATACCTAAGTTAGTAGATGGTCGATACCTTGGCATAATTTCGGTAAGGGAGAATAGGCATACCTTTTCAGTCGATTTGTTGACACATTTATACCTGAATCTTTTAGGGAGGGAGAGGTGTGTTGGGAGTCATCTTGGAGGCGTGCTAGAGAAGCTTTGTGGAGCACGAAGCCTGTTTCCATTGTCGTTGATTTAACGGAAAGGAGGCCATCTTGACATAAAGTGATGGATATTAAATGTCGAAATGAGTGGGCGGAGGCCATCCTGTCACTACGTCATGGCGATTGGATCCATTAGGCGTTACTTTCAGCAGATAATTATGACCTTGTACTCGGGGATTTCTACTCAACCTTGCTCCTATCCTTCTGGTGCTCAGGTCTGTGTGTCCCAAGCTTCATAGCGCTTGACTAGATGTGGTCGACTTTTTTCATTCGAAAGTTCCTATGTGACAAATTTCTCAATGTGTTGTGATTACACGTGTTGTCATGTTACTGGTGATTGAGAAAACACCAGTAGTAGTCGCCCCCAATCGAGGGTTTAGGTGGCTTTACTTACCCGAGTCTGAAAACTTCATCGTCCGAGCTCCGCCTTTGAGTTATTCTATAGCTCGCGCTATTCATCAGGGATTGTGCCGAATGGGACTTGTTGGCCTGTGTCGCGATTTATGCATGTGTTGCCTTATCTTTCTTAAGATTTGAGGCCATCGATTATTCGGGAGAGGTGTACTAATGGTGTGTGGTTGTTCATAGAGGAGAGTGGGGGTTGCCAGCCCTTGAGGCTTCATCTTATTCTGTTGTTTGCCTTTCCGTAGTTTTCTTATAGGCCCACGTAATGGTAATTCATTGGTTGGAGTAGTCCCACCAGTCGCCATTAAGCCCTTTTTAATTGCCTATTAAATTAGCGGTTTTCTTTTTTGCCTATAAATAGGCAGCCTCTCCTTTTCATCCTAGACAGAGTCGAAAACCCTAAATTGTTTATCTTCATCTTCGCCTTTGGTTCCTTCTTGAGGTTCGCTTTCAAGATCTTCCCTCTTCCTCATGACTATCATTTTCCTCTTTGTTGTCCTTTAAATGTCGAACCTTGAAAATGTCGATGTTCACTCCGTGATGATCTTTCTATCATCGATATGAATGTTCGGGGAGCCTTCTATCTGCGTTGGTTACCCGACCCCAGTTGTAGAGATATTACCCTTAACAAGGGCTTGTAATATGGCCGGTAGTCCTACATTTTTCTGCGTGATGAAACACATTTACCGGCCGCGATCTATCTCCATCCTTCCATGCCGCCTCCTCACGGGCTCGTCTTGAACCATGGGGTAGCGGTCCTTTTCTTTATTCTCTCTCTCCTATGCTGGAGAGATTGAGTCCCCAAGATCAGACAGTCGGGGTTCCTAGGTGAGTTTAAAGGAGTTGTGGAGATCTCGCGACCGCCGCCCTAGTTGGGGAGATTGTTTTCTTTCTGCCTGAGGGAGAGCCATTTAGTTAGCCTATAAGAGGTGTCCCCTTCATCGAGGAGGATTTTGTACCTTTATTTTTACATGTATTCATCTGTTTATTAATGAGAATAAACTTCATTTACTTCTCTTTAATCTTTTGCTTTATTTTCTTTATCGCAAGCGGTATGCACTGGGTAGAAGCTTTTACTTTCTCCATGGCCCTGTGTTGGCCTAAGCGAAGGCCCTTATCTTTTATCCCTCAGTTGTCGAACGTTGTATCCTTACTTTTACTGTCCTAGGCTGCGGGATTGCTACGATCCTGAGCCCGAGCAGGCTTTAAAAATGACATTGTCCCTTTCAATTGGTTTCCTTTATTTATTCTATTCTCAGGGAAGTCTGGTCGGGTGAATACTCCAGGTCTAGCGAGATGTGAGTAGAAACCTTTGGTGATTGGTTAAAGGATCCTCATTTCTTGGCGTAGAGTGCTTTGCTCATACCCGTGATTCTTGGCTCTCGCTAGGTGTCTTTCTTTGTAAGTCTACTAGGTATTCCTATTCTAATAAGTCCCTTAATCTCGCTCTATGAGCTGAGGTGATCGGTAGACATCTCCTTTGTTGATATCTAGTCAGGTTTTTCCTATTCTGGCATCTCGCCTGCGAGCTGAGGCACTCGACAGACATCTCCTTTGTCGATACCTACTCAAGCATGCCTATTATGGCTAAATCATTGATCTCGTCTGTGAGCAAGAATGCTCGACATGCGTCCTTATTGATATCTTGCCAGACGTGCCTACTTTGGCTATATATTTGATCTCGTCTGTGAGTTTGAGTGCTTGGCAGGTGTCTCATGTCAATATTTAGCTAGAGCAGGCACGTCTGGCAAGATATCAACAAGAGACGATTTTCGTGCACTCTTGCTCACAGACGGGATCAATGATCTATCTAGAGTAGGCATGCCTGACTAGGTATCGACAAAGGAGATGCCAGACATGCCTATTCTGGCTAGATCTCGTCTTTGAGTTGAGGTTCTCGGCAGACATCTCCTTGTTGATATCAATTCAGGCATGTCTGCTCTAACTAGATCCTTGATCACGTCTGTGATCATGAGTGCTCGACATACGTCTATTGTCGATATCTAGTCAAGCGTGCCTACTCAAGCTAGATCTCTTCTACGACTGAGGTGCTTGACAGACATCTCCTTGTCGATATCTAGCGAGACGTGCCTGCTCTGGCTAGATCCCGTCTACGAGTTGAGTTGCTCGACAAACATTTCCTTGTTAATATCTATCCAGGTGTGGCTACTCTAGCTTGATCCTTGATCTCATCTGTGAGCATAAGTGCTCAGCAAATGTCTCATATAGATATCTAGCCAAGCATGCCTACTCTGGCTAGACCCGTGATCTCGTATGTGAGCATGAGTGCTCGGCATATGCCCCCTAACAATATCTAGTCAGGCATGCTTGCTCTGGCTAGATCTCATCTGTTAGTTGAGGTGCACGACATACATCTCCTTATCGATATCTAGCCAGGTGTGCCTTCTCTAGCTGGATCCCATCCATGCGTTGCGGTGCTCGACATACATCTCCTTGTTGATATCTAGCCAAACGTGCATGCTCTGGCTAGATCCTATCTTCAAGCTGAGGTGCTCGACAAACATCTCATTTTCTTGATCTCGACTGTCGAGCTAGAGAGCCTCACAAATCTCACTTATCGAATCCCGACTGGCGGGCTTGGGGATCTCGCCAATCATCAATTTTCGAATCCCGATGGCGGGCTTGGTATCTCTCCAGTCATCACTTGTTGAATCCCGACCAGCAGGCTTAAGGACCTTGCCAGTCATCACTTGTCGAATCTCGACTGACGGGCTTGGGGACCTTGCCAGTCATCACTTGTCGAATCCTAACTTGCAGGCTTGGGGACCTCTTCAGTTATCACTTTTTGTTTATCCCGATTGCCGAGCTAGAGTGCTCTCAAGTCATCACTTTTTGTTTATCCCGACTGTTGGGTCAGAGTGCGCGTCAGTCATCACCTTTTGTTTATCCCGACTATCGAGCTAAGGTGTCTGTCAGTCATTACTTTATGTTTATCTCGACTGCCGAGCTAGGGTGCTCGACAATCATCACTTATTATTTATTCCAACTGTCGACTAGGGTGCTTACCAGTCATCACTTTTTATTTAATCCTTCGTCCCATGTGGTACAAGACTCAATCATTGGAGATTTGTAGGATAACGAGAAGATCCCAAGCAAATAATTATGCCACACATTTTATCTTTCTAGGAAAGTGGATTTTCCATAAAAAGGACAACATATAACTACTCTTAATGAGGGGGAGAGGAATTTTCTTATCTAGCAAGTGTCGATGAGCACGCAATCATTTGTAGTTCAGCATCAGTCATTCCAAGGAGGGCCGCTTCCTCTACTCCGAATTGGTGAGTTATGGGAAATTTCTGATCTTGGCGGCTCTGCCGAGATGAGAGTATCTAGGAGCTCTAATTGGCTTCACAGTCAGGGCTTTCATTTCAGCTATGGAGGAAGGCTAACGCAGGCCTCTGTATTTCAAACGGGACTAATCCCTGACTCGTCCAGCCGCGTCGTGCGGTTTCTTCCTAGAGGCTAAAGGGATACCCCAAAATCAGACTGTGGGCGACCCTCTGGTATCTCCGTAGTTGCTCGTATATTTCCCCTGAAGGTTCTTCGAGGATTTTTCCCTTCATCTTTCGGGGGTGACCCCAGCCAAAACCTCATAAAGAGAGGAGTCTAGCCATTCACAGCCTGGATTTGTCTTAGTTCTGGTTTCCTTGAGAGGTGACACTTGCCCCTAGTTGGGAGGTCGTTCCGCATTTCCCTAGGTAGTTTCCCTCGGAGCTTCAGGAGGGCGTATCAACTTTACCAACGATCTCTTGAGCCGTGGGAGGGATCATTCCCGTGCAAGAGACCGTTGTGACTTGCACATGATCTAGCATTTCTTTCCTTTCCTCTTGGGTTATCTCAGATGTTACAACCATCACATATTTTTTCTTTTGTTGGATAGTCCTAAGGGGGGTAGGAGGTTCCTTCCCTAGTGGAGAGACATGCTGGGCTACTTCTTCGCCTTGAGGTTTCATCGGTGTAGAATGTTGAGCCTATATTCTCTTTGCAGGAAGAGAAAGATCTCTTAATCCTTTGACAAGGATGACTTGTAGCTGATTCCCACAGACGGCACCAGCTGTTTCGGCCAAAAACTTTAACAGTACACGTGTTGATCCTTCATCCTTGAAGCGTGAATTCTCCTGAACGAAGGGATCTATGGTGGTTACATTGTACGTATTCTTCCTTCCTGTTGAAGTTCCTCTCGACCTCAACATCTGTAAAACACAGACAAGGAACATTGTAGATGGAAAACCGAGGGGTGGCTACCCTACCTAGGGTCTCCGATGCCTTAGCATAATTTCTGTAAACGAGAATAGGCATACATTTGCAGTCGATTTACTGACACATTTATACCTGAATCTTCGACGGAGGAAGAACGTGTCAAAGAGGCATCTTTGAGGCATGCTGGAGAAGCTTCATGGAACACGAAGTCTGTTTCCATTATCGTTGATTGGACGGAAAGGAGGCGGTCTTGACATAAAGTGATGGACATTTTAATGTTGAAATGACTGGGTGAAGTCCATCCAAACAGCACGTCATGGTGATTGGACCCGTCCGACATTACTTCCGGCGGGTAATGATGACCTTGCGCTCGGGGATTGCCTGAGCTCTTTTTATTATATCTCAACATTGCTCATATCCTTCTGGTGCTCGGGTCTGTGTGTCCCAAGATCCATAGTGCCCGACCAGATGTGGTTAGGTTTTTTCCTTCAAAATTTAGTGAGTGATAAATTTTTCAATGTGATGTGACACGTGTCATCGTGTTACTGGTGGTTAGAAAAACACCCATAACAATCATCATATGTAAGGTCCTTGCACAACTTTCCAAATTGATACGACATAATGACAAAACGAAGGAGTTTGTAAATTCACGGCTAATTAGTTTGACTAGTAATGGAACAAATGATATAGACATTCTACAAGACATAATGTAAAATGACAGAAGTAAACATGCAAAATATTGGAATTTACAATCATGTGCTACCTAACCCGTGTAATATGCATGAGAAACATCTAGGCCATATAAGTCTTGTGTCAAAAAACTTTTAAATTAAAGATAGCATCTTTCGACATCTTACCCAGAATTACCTAATTATCCCCCACTAAAATTGTTTAAGATCCATTGTTCTTAAAAAAACATTTTTCTACTATTATAATAGTGTGTTTAAAAGTGCTTGTGAGCAGGAGAGAGATAGAAAAATTAAGAATCCCACACATATTCTAGTGCTTATATAAATGAATATAAAATTATTTTGGGTATAAGAGTTGCCCCCCCCCCCCAAGCTTCTAAGTATACAATGTGTTTGTTTTCAATTGAATACTTTAGAAGTTATCGAGAGCAATTTTATGTTTTTTTTTGCTAATTGAGTGACTTGAGGAGTTTCAACCCTTTTGAAAGCTCTTGCTCTCAAAGAAGAGGTCAAACTCTTCAAGTCACATAATTAGCAAGAAAAAAAGTAACACAAATTTGCTCTTGATGACTTCTGAAGTCTTCTGTTGAGGTAAAAAAACACTTCACCCTTAGAACCTAAGGGGGAGGGAACTGTTTTACACAAAATTAGTGAATCTTCTACATGTTCATCCAAGATAACATCATATATTATGACCTGAATTGGCTTCATTCAGAACAAAATAAAGTGACATCATATAGGATGAACCCCGAGGACCTAAGTGGTAAACTTAGTCGAAGATAAAAATGGTGAGGACAAAGTCACCAAGGCCAAAACTATTGAGGACAAACTCGTCTAATGTAAAATGCCAAGGAAGGGCTAGTCAAGGATAAAACTTTCAAAGACGAAGCAGAGGATCACCAATGGACGAGTACTGCCTTATCCAGGGTGAAGCCATCGAGGATGAGGCCGATGAGCACCATTGGGTACAAAATTGCCTTGTACAAGTTGAAGCCACCGATGACGAGGCTCAGGAGTACCATGGGATGAGCGCTGCCTTGTACAAGGAAAAAATCACTAAGGACGGGCCGAGGAGCACTAACTGGCGAGCATTGTCTCTCAAATCACAAAGGACAAGCCCCATCCTCGAGCGCATGCCAAGGACGAGCTAATAATACCTATGAAATCATATGAGCTCAGTCTTAGTGTAGAAGGCCAAGTATTCAAAGACTATTTTCAGTGAAACCGAGGACCGAGAAGGGGAATTCTTGCATAGGACAAGCTCCCACCTCGTTCAAACCCTCTCCTAAGCTGAGGCGTGAGCTGTGCTAAGCAAGAAAGCGACATCATAAACATTAAATGCACATCGGGCAACTAGAGGCCAGGGCAAAGGTGAACAGACGAAGCTCATCATCTGACGAGTCAATCAACTGACAGTGTCAGAGTGCCATCAAGGGCACTAAATATGGACGAGGACAGACTGTCCTAACGCTACACATCATCTCATGCCACTCCATACCCCAAAAAATTCATTAGGAGAGGCCCGAGGCTGGAGATTATTGTAAGACAACAACTCATTGAAGGGTCAACTTCGGTCTCTACATAAGGCAGAGCTGGCTCATCTACCCGAATTAACACTATAAAATGAAGGTAATGACATTCAATGTGGTATGCAACAAACACCCAACATACTCTCCACTTTGCTTTCATTAACCTCCCAACTAACTTAAGCTTCAGGGGGTAAAAAAGGTTACCACCCTTCTACGTGCTCTCCCATTTTACCTTCCCCTCTGCATACATTGAGAGTGAAACGAAGACGTTGCTGACGTTGTCTCGCCTCCAAGATCTCACTGTCAACAAATTAAAATAGATGCAAAGATATATTCCTTTTTTTAATCTCCGACAATATGATATTTGAGAAAAATTGGAGTTGGTATGGCTTTTGTCTGAAACTTCATAGATCTTATGCATATTTGTTGCGTTTATGTATCTGAGCACTAGCTTTTTTCTTGGTTCGTTGATTTTCTGGTACGGGTATTGCTTGGTTAGCTTGCTGGAAAATTTCTCGCTTTCTTTTTGTAATGTGTTATGCGGTCAATAGAGTCTTGTGCTCTTCTTCCTCCAAGCACCTACTTGATCTCTGTTTTTGCACTTTATCTTCTCTCATTAATTTTCTCGCTTGTTTGGCTCCTGGTAAGTCAAAATAGAAAACAAGAGAAAAAAGAAAAGAAAATAGAACTCAGAAACTTCCACCATATATGAAGTTTCTAAATTAGATGAGTGACCCTTTGGGGAATAGATTTCAATTCTCATTTTGCATTTTATTTTTCTCCCACTTTTTTGGGATTGTGTTTGGCTGCTGGTAATCAAACTAGAAAAGAGAGAGTAAATAAAATAAAACTATTCTGGGTTCAAATCTTTTTCATGTAAGCTTGAAACATGGTTACTACGTGTTGTTTTGAACGTGTTGGAAACTTTTTCTGGCTAATATGTTGGTTGGAAGTTGCAGTTTGGTGTTGTTCAATATTTTTGGTTGATCGTTGATATAATTTACTTATACTTCTAATTTCAATTTTAGGTGCTTTTTTTCCTTTTGTTACGCTGGTACTGTATGATAATTTGCTCCTCATGTTGTATGAGATATTCTAGTTAAGTTGATTTTTTTGTGTACGATCATAATAAGCGGAATGGAGAGCTAGTGATTAATAAAAGATAAAGTAAAGAAAAGAAAGCCAATGTATTTTGTCTCACTAAATAACATGTTAATAAGTTCTAAACAGATTTGTGTAAATCAAATTATGACAAACAATTTTACGATAATCCAGTACTATGATGTCAAATATTATACAAGTAATACAATTTTTTAACTAATATAACATCAAAATCTGGATAATATTATTTAATCCAGTACAATACAGTCTGACAGAATTAATACAATACTATCCTGACTGCCAAACTAGCTCTAATTACCCCTATTTTATATTGATTAAACAGTAGTAATTTTTTTATTTACTACTAATCCCTCAATAATTGATATAATATCCAACTAATCAATAATGGGTTCAACAATAATCATCAACCATTTCACATAAATTCTTCTTTTCAACTATTGGTTGATGATTATTAATCAAACCATTATTGAATAGGTGGGTATTAATCAATTATCGATGGAATATTAGTAAATTAAAGAGATACTATTTTTCCAACAAAAATCGCCTATATAGAAGAATAATTAGGTGCAATTACTTCCAAAAATCGCTTATATAGAAGAATACTTCGGTACAGTGGAGCAAAAATCACCTATATTATGTTTCATTAATAGCAAAATAACTTCTCGTATACCTTAGCTGATTTTTAAGACATCATTAAAATTTTTAAATAAAGGAGATTAAAATTAAACAAAAATTACAAATAAAATCCCAATCTTATTCTATAAAACAAAGGGTATTAATGTCTATTATTTTTTATCATTAAATGATTGATGAGGTGGGGAAAATTTCTAATACTTCTTGGAGTACCATCGATCTCAATAATTAATTAATATTGAAAAAAATATACATGCTAACAATTTATGTGGAGAAATATTGAACTATCGGAATTTCAAGCAGTACTAGAAGATTTCTCATATTAAAAGTTATATATGGTTGCAAAGTAAAAAAAAACATGCATATCTTAATTTGAAGTTTAAAAATTGCCTGTCTAGTACAATTACTTAATTTTATATGGAACGTGAGAAATCTAAAAATGTGCACTCGGTCAACAGTCAACACTAGCGTGAATGGGACGGTGCAAATTTCTCTATTCTCCGATCACCGTGTACGCGCCTCGCCGTCTCCATTTATCAATCCCCAAGTACGATCCCAAAGCTTGTAAACTTTATACACAGTCTGATGCACACAGAATCTAATTCATCATCTATTATTTTTTTAACCTAATCGACTTATTTATTCTTCTTGTTTGTGTCAGAGTGACTGTTTGTGGTTAAGACTTAAGCAGTAATTTAGGAGTTTTAGGTCCATAAAGATGGAGGCTGCAGGCTGCAGAAGTGTGTTAGTGAAATAACATTAGGAATAGTTTAATCCAATAGCATAGGTTCCGAGTGTTGCGGCATACCTTTGTCTCAATGGAGGCTATAGTCATTGGCCCTGCAAGCGGTGCATTAAATGTGTTCGCTGGAATTACCACGAAGAATGAGAAAGGTATGCCTCGAAAGTCGAAACACTCATTCAGCTACTATGGAGCTTCTGAAGTCTGAAACTGCACAAGTCTGACAGCTCCAGTGACGATCTTTGGATAAATAATACAACGGAGGGCTAGGTTTAGAGTTGGAATGAATTAAATGCGTTTGACATTAAGCCCTTCTCATTCTGTTCACTGAAGTAAAAGTTGTATATCTGATTGAAGAGGTGGTGCTTATAATGTTTTAAATTTATCTATTCAAATACTCGGTTAAATTAAATGTTTGAAGTATGAACAAGTTATTCAAATTGTATAGTAAGAAAATAAATTCATACCTGGGGTATGACAATTATTACATAGTTAGATTTTTTTAAGCGAAATAATATTACTCCATAAGACAAATATCGGCAACAATAGGAGGTGTCGATTCCCACCAATAACAGGAATCATCAGAAGAGAGAGCGCAACACGCTAAGTGGTGGGCTGCTCCATTACATGCCCGAGGGACATGATTAAAAGACGAAACATTTAAAGAAGAGAAAATCCTTCTACATACATTCCTTAATAATATGACCAATTTCTGAATATATGAATGAACCAGATGAAAAAACGTATGTAAGGCCCAGACAATCGGACTCGACTTCATTTACTTGAATCCATTTACTTCGTGCAGGAGAGAGTCCTTATATAAAGCCCAAGCTTCCACTAGCATGACATCCATTTTTCCTTCAAATTTCTTGCAGAAAGCACCAACCACCTTACCTTGGCAGTCCCTAAAAATGCCAGATTTTTTAGTATTCTACAGTATATTTGAAAAAAATTTATTAAAATACAGTACTTTTGAAACAAATTCCAAAGTAAGGCGGAATGGTACAACTAAGACGAATATGTCTTTGCAAAAGACGCTTTCATGGTAGCGTGACCATAAATGAGCCCACATAGAAGCCGATTTTTGTAAAGACGCATTCATAAAAGCAGAAGACGTCTTTATAAAGACGCCTTCATTAATAGTAGAAAGCGTCTTTATAAAAGACGCCTTTTACGATACCTTTAAAAGATCGCAATACAGCAAGCAGAGTACCATTTCGCGAACAAAACGCTCGCGAACAAAAGCTCATCAGCCTGCCGCCAACACCCTTCCCCGCCGCAGTTCGTCGTCGATTGTGGTCGAGTTTACTGTCATTTCGCCGGCATTACACCTTATCACTCTTATCTCACTCTCATTCATAAAAAAAATTCTCAATCTCTCAAATTACTAGCAAGAACTCGTCAAACCTTATGTATATTTCTAACTCTTTTGATCTCTTCAATTTGTTATTCAAATCTTGAAATTGTTCAATTTTTATGAATGTTGTATAGATATATGTCATCAATTTTGTAATCTCTCTCAAACCCTAGATTTTCATGTGTTTTGGGTTATCAAATTTTAGATGCATTTTCTCAATTATGTGATGTTTAAACTCTTAATTTGTAAAATTTTATTTATGAATGGATTGATATATAATGAACTCCCATGTTCTCATTTGTTAGCAGTGTGCGCACGTGCTCGTATTGATAGTTCTCAATTCATTGAACATTATTATCGCTGGGCAGGGTTACTGAGTGTTATAAGCCACAATTCAACCCTCTTCCACATGAACATTATTGGGAAGTTCCTAACTTTCCAATAGTGCACCCTGATACAACTAGGACGCGAGAGAAAGGTAGACCCAAGTCGACCCGTATACGAAATGAGATGGATTGGAGAGAGCCAAGTACTCATAGTAAATGTGGACTTTGTCGACAAGAGGGACATACCGGTCAAAATTGTCCTTCTCGTAATGGAGGACAATCTTCGAATGACTCATAATATCTGACTTAGTACATGTTTATGTAATTTAATGTAATATTTGACTTAGTACATGTTTATGTAATTCAATGTAATATTTGACTTGGTACATTTTTATGTAATTCAATGTATATTTGACTTAGTACATTTTATGTAATTCAATGTAATATTTGACTTAGTACATTTTTATGTAATTCAATATAACCATTGTATTTCTCGAACGACACTTATTTTCAGGATATCAAGGAGTCTGGACCATAGCTCGGTGTTTTATTTACAGGATCAACATAGATTCCAACATGTTTGAGACCATGAGGATTCTCGTGCTTTACATTGTCACTGACATACTGTAGTTATTCATCGGAACATGCCACTCCATAAACGTATTATTCCATATTTGATACATGCTAGATTTTATGGAGTTGCGAGGGTTGGGTTTATCGCCCTCGACTGGCACTTGATCACATCTTTTGTGGAGAGATGGAGTCCTGAAACACACACATTTCATATGGCACATGTTGAGTGTACAATTAGTCTACAGGATGTGTAAATATAGTTAGGACTTCCAGTTGATGGGATGGTGGTAACGGGTAGTGCACATCGAGATTGGCCAATGATATGTGAAGATTTGCTAGGATTTCGACCAGGCCCACGTGATTTGTAGGGATCACGTTTACTTATGACGTGTTTGACTGCACATTTCCCCCCATTATCTGATGATGATAATGGCTTTATATGCAACGTTATGTACGTGCATATATTCTACAACTTATCGAAGTTACCCTTTTGTGATAAGTCAAACATTAAGGTGCATTTGCTGTTCTTGTCTTTACTAGAAGATTTTACTGGCTGGTTAGTATAGTTGGGGTAGTGCATGCCTTGCATAGTTGTATATGGAGATGTGCAAAGCCAGCCATAAAAATGCTTCTGATATTGTTGGCCCACTAGTATTACTGCAATTATGGGTATGAGACTGATTTTCGCATTTGGCACCAGCGAGGTTGCAACGGGCAAGACATGATAATGTCGGGGAAGATGGACTTCCAATGTCACCTCCTCCTTTGGGTATACATTAAGTCAACTCATTTGATTGTTATATATGTATGTTATCATTTACATGTATTTAACTGTGCAATTTATCTCATAGATGTAGAGATGTTTTTAGTCTCACAGAGAGATCCACACATGTTCTTGAAGTATATCAATTTGCATTAGACATACAAACTCCAGATAAGGTAATACTATGCTTTTTATTTATAATATAGGTATTACTTAGGTTTTGTCGTATTATTCATAATACGGTTTTCATAGGTTATATGACAACCTTATAACGATATTATCCATACAGTTCCTGAATACTGCATCATGCACGGAGATATATGACGGCATGTCTCTCCCCTCATTTGCTTTCATATAGTGGAATGACATCGACCATATAGTGTTCTAAGACAATTCGGTATGATTCAACGTGTGCCCGAGCCATGTGATACCGAAAGACGGTTGCATAACATCGACTTAAGGGGGAGAAATGAACTAAATTGGGACATCCAACATCAGGCATACATTAAGAGATGGAATAACGTAGAACACACATTGCTGAGGGGCACGTGGATGGCATGGATATGACAGCTCATATATGTTATGGTATCAGAGAATCACACGGTGATACATAACTCAACAGGGAGCGTTATATGATTTAATGGTAATTTTTTTGTTAATTTATGTAATTAATAGGCTTATATGGTCATTTAATAAGTAACTTATATAATTTTTTGTATCTATGCAGACGGATGATCTGGACAATATTAACAATTTGACACTTGATGATACTGAGTCATATTGGATAATACCTCAAATCCGTATTATGTGTGATACACGCACAAGTAATAAGACAAGCGAATGCGGCTTATCAAACTCCTTTGTCCCGAAGGCATGTAGTGCACAACTCATCTAAAAAAAGTCAACAAGAATCACGCATGCCTCGAGATAAACCATTTATGTCTCTGCAAGAGCTATACACGACGCCGGTCTTTTATATATTTGGAGGTAAGTCGGTGACTCAACTTAGTTCCATTTCTGAACCATTTCATCAACCTTAACGGCGTAGAGGAGGGCATGCTAGTGTTCCTAGAAGACGTGCCCGAAATTCACCTATTGTGGAAGATGCTCCTATTGTGGATGAAGACCCGCATATTGTGGAGGAAGACACACAGTTTATTGCAGAGAAAGAAAATGTAGCAACTATTATGGAGGAAGATCCATCATCACAAGTAACTCAATTACAAACATATGAAAGACGCCCAAGAAGAATGAGAAGACGACCACCGTGTGTAACGTGATTGATTTATATTTTTTGTATTTGAATTTTTGTAGAATAATAATATAAAATGTCATAAAATTTGTTAAAAATGTATGTTGTTCATTGAGAATGTGTAATAAAATCATAAAATATTCTGGAGGATGAATGATTTTTGTATGCAAGTTGTGTGTTAAGGAGGTTGTTGATGATTTTTGTGTGCAGGTGGTGAGCTTCTGCACTGTAGGCGTCTTTTGCCAACTGGAAGTCGTCTTTACAAAAGACGAATTCCGGTGGCCAATCCCACCTTAGTTTTGGAATTACTTTCAAAACTACCTTATTTCTAGAATTTTTTTTAAAAAAATCACATTAAACCCAGAAATTCACCCAAAATGCCTCCCGCTGAATAATTGGATGATCCAGTAGGTTCGTCCACGTTCAACTTGATAGAGCCATGCTTCGGCCTGACCCAAACCGAAGAGGCAGTTTGTCTGAGAGGGGAATGGCAGATACTTTCATTGGCTTGCCTGAATTCTGTTGCAAATTTTTCAATCCAATCTGCCACATTAAATTCAGGAGAAAAATAGATATCATGAAGGGATTTATTCCTAAAGTACCAGATTCTCCAACAAAGGAGGATTATGTTGGAAAGCAAGTCAGAACCAAAATGCATAAAATATGCCATGATAAAGTCTAACATAGGCCAATATTGGCTGTTTTTACTGATCAATTTACATATGTCCGGATCACCAATTCTCCTTCGAAAGAGGTTCGCAGTTGTCAGAATCATATCTAAGGAGACCCGCCACATAAAGATTTTGACTTTATTTGGGAGATTAAGTTTCCATAATCGTACCATAAAAAACTTGCATCGCTTGAGGAAGTGGAAGGTTTGGTCTGATGCCTACATGATACCCGCTTCTCATCGAATAAACTACATTCTTGTCGTAATGCCAGCATAACTCATCCTCCCCTTCATTAGGAATTAATGGAATTGATAGAATTAAACATGCATCTTCCAGAGTAAAAAGAGCCGAAACAATGTGTCTCTTCCAAGTGTTGTTATCTAGTAAATTTGCTACTTTCATGTCTAGGATGTTGATGTCTACTCCGATGGGTTTGAAGGTCGACAGTCTTAGCAGCCATGGGCCGCGGAAAGCATCAATGGAATTTTCATTGCCAACTCTCCAACATACACCTTTTTTAATCACTCATTGCCCCACACAATACTCCTCCATGTATAGGAGCAATTCGGCTTAAGCTTACAAGCAAGTAGATCTGAATTATGAAAATATTTAGCCCGTAAATATATGGCCATCAAACTGTCCGGGTTCTTGATGATTCTCCAGCATTGTTTTGATATAAGAGGGCTTGGTTGAATGTTTCTAGCGATCGAAAATCCATGACCCCAAGTGATTTTGGTCTACATAAGTTGTTCCATGCTACCCAATGAAGTTTCTTTTCCTGGGGGGGAAGTTCTCCACCAAAATTTAGCCATTTCCGTACTAACATTCAATCAGAAAGACTTGGGTAGCTAAAAACACTCATATAATAAGCGGGAAGGGCTTGAACTACAACATTCATTAAGATTTCCTTTCCTGCAATAGAGAACTATTTCTCTCTCCAACGGCTTACAAGGGAATGATCTTTATCTATTATTGAATTGAAAAGATTTTTCTTATTAGCTCCCGACCATGACGGCAAACCAAGGTATTTATCATGGCAACTGGTGGACCGAATTCCCAAGCAGGAAGATATGTTATCCTTTAAATCATGAGTAACGTTTGGGGAGAAAGCTATATCCTATTTCTCAAAATTTATACTTTGTCCTGAACCCCGAGAATAAATGTCTAGCAACTTTTTAATGGTTTGGCAGCTACCTTGTCTGCTTTACAGAATAATAAGCTGTCATCGGCAAAGAAAATGTGGGATATAATAGGGCCGTTCCGACAAATTTTGGGGCATTTAAGCTGATTTCTGCGCTGACCATCTTGAATGAGGGCTGTGAGACCTTCTGTGCATAAAAGGAAGAGGTATGGAGATAAGGGATCTCCTTGACGGAGCCCCCACTGAGGAGTTAAATTACCATAGATCGAGTCGTTTACTACGAAAGAAAAGGAAACTAATGAAATGCATCGAAAAATCAGATCCACCCAATCCTCATTAAACCCCATTTTCCTCATAATTGCAGTAAGAAATCCCCATTCCAATCTATCAAAGGCTTTACTCATATCTAATTTTATAGCTGCCATCCCCCACTTTCCTTTCTTTTTACGGCTCAGAGAATGGATTAACTCAAAAGCAATTATAATATTATCTGAAATGAGTCTACCCTTAATAAAAGCACTCTGTGAATTAGAAATCACATCAGGCAAAATAGTTTTAAGTCTATTAGCTGTTGATTTAGATATAATTTTATAAACCTCTGAACACAAGCTAATAGGCCGAAAGTTAGAAACATATTATAGGTGATGCTTCTTAGGAATCAAAACTAGCAGAGTTTTATTCAACATGCTAATATCATATTTATGATTCAAAAAAGAAAGGCAGATATTAGATCTATCCTTACCCACGATGTGCCAGAATTTCTGGAAAAATAAAGTTGGGAATCCGTCTATTCCTGGGCTTTTTTATGGATGAATGCTCGAGAATGCCTCTTGAATCTCCTTCTCTGTGAACGGCTTCCTAAGTTAGTCATTCATTTCATCTGAAATTTTCTGGGTAATGCATTCTGTCGCTGCTTCGATTGCTTGGGGGTCTGGGTTAGAGGAACAAAAAATCTCTCCAAAATATTTTTGAACCGCGGAGATAATCCCCTCATTCGAATCCTGCCATGAGTTACTAGAATCGAAGATTCCAGTAATTGTGTTTTTCCGACATCTCTCTGATGCCCTCAAATGAAAGTATGATGTATTTTTGTCGCCCAGCTTCAACCAGTCGGCCCTTGCACGTTGCTTCCAGTAGATTTCTTCTTTAGTTTCTAATTTTGCAATTTCTTCCTGGAGATGTTGAATCCTTCCCCAATCTGAATTCGGTTGGGCTTCCTCCAAAAGATCATCTAAGCACCTCCATTTTGAAGCAAGATTTTTCTCAATTGTCCCAAATCTTTTATTGCTCCACTCTCTTAAGGAAGTGAGATAATCCCGAAGTTTCCTATTCATGTTCGTGGGATCTCCATCTCTGCTCGTGTGTGTCCAATTTTGATTAATGATTCTGGTCGCGAAGGTTTAAGGATTTTGTTTGTGTAGGATTGTATGATTAGAGATGTCAAAAATATCCGGGTATTTAGCCGGGTGGGTTCAAAATATTAGACACATAGGTGTAAGTTTTAAGTGTGTGACTAATCATTTATCTATTATATATCTGTATCCAATACTCATTGGTAACCACAATCTTCATTATCATTCTTCTTTTATTTTCCACTCATAATCATCGATTAAAATTTATCAATTTTATAATCGAATTAAATAGATTCATGAACTTTAAACTAAAATTTATCAATTTTATAATTAAATCGAACTTGAATTTATCAATTTTATAATCGAATAATTCTCAAATTCATTAGTTTTATAATCAAACAAAAACAAAATTAATTAATTTTATAACTGAACCAAAATGAATTGTCAATTTTCTTAATCAAATAACCAAACTAAAATTCATCAATTTTACAGCTGAACCAAACCAAATCGCCAATTTTATAATTGAATAACCAATACTAGAAGTCATCAATTTTGTAATCAAATCAATTTAGGATTCATCAGTTTTATCATGAAGCCAAATCAAATCATCAATTGAATAACCAAAACAAAAATCTATCCATATGAAACCAAAGTTCATCAACTTAACATTTGAACAACACTAAAATTTATCAATTTTATAATCAAGTAAAACTAAAATTAGTCAATTTTATAATTAAACCAAACTAGATCTTTAATTTTATAATAAAAAAATAAATTTAAATTCATTAAATTTATAACTAAACTAAACTTGTTCTTTAATTTTATAACCGACTAATCATGTAACCGAACTAAATTGAATCATCAAATAACCAAACTAAATACCATCAATTTTATAATCGAACCAAACATAAGTTCATCAATTTTTTCAATCGTGCCATACCAAAATCATCAATTTTCTAACCCAACCTTAAGGTATAGCAATTCTCATGTCTTGGCAATCACGTCATTGTGTTAATAAATATAAATAATTGACTTGCATTATAAGAGACTAAGGAAGACATAAAAAATTAAAAAATCAAAATTTTTAAACTAAAAAAAGTAGATAGAAATATGGTACTCATTGGGTAGCCATATCGTAGTGGGTATTTTCTACACCCCCTCATTATATTTAACATGGAGATAGATTGGGTATGAGTAGTGAAAATAAAACATGGATATTTAGTGGATAAGTTCATACCCAACACAAATCCACCCATTAACATCCCTACATATGATCATTTTTTTTTTTGTAAGATCAAGATGTACTAGGAACTTTCAGACATATATGTATTAATATACTGTTGAGACAACACAATCTAGGAGAAACATTGGTAAAATGACGTAGGTATGTTTGGGACTGCTTATGGTTAGATCAATCACTTTTATACATTAAAATAATGCTAGTTTAATTGCACTTCATCTTTGCATTTGATAGGCGTATTGTATTTGAAAGTATGTTAGGAAATATACCTGAAATGTTTTTCTTGTATAAGTTTTTCAAAGTACCAAAATGTGTTTCAAACGACAACATTTATCAAATAAATGTAGCTTAAGGTGTGCTTGTTGGTGTTTATGACTAAAAGTGTTTTTTATACAATGAAATAACATCACCATAGTTCGTAATCATATCATATATATTTTCTAATATTTTAAAACATATTAATGTGTATGTATAAATATTTTAGAAAATACTCGAGCATGTGTTTCTTTTATAAGCGATTTCACATATTAAATGTGTTTTAAACAACAACATTTGTCAAGTTCATGTGATTTGGAATAACATTTTTAAATATATTAAAGTTCTTTTGGATGAACTCTCAAACTCACACTTAGAATAGTGTTTTTGATGCCTTAAAATGTTTTCAATCAAAACACTTCCAAACTCACCCTTAGTGTAGAGTCACTGCTAGTGGCATAAAATGTCTAATATTTGTTTAACGTGGAGAAGCATTGTGGAGTGAATATGTGGAGAGTGAAGATAAGGACAAATGCAGCTCTTTAGACATTTCCAACTAATTGTGTTTAGTTGTATGCTAACTGCTGAGAACATATTCATATGTAGCTCTTTCAGTAAAACATGTTTTTCTCCTCTCTTGATCAGCATATATATTGTGAGAATGAATACCATAGTTAGTTAGTTGGATCCGTGAAAGCTGAAGCTATATCAAATCAATAAGTCATAGTTATGGTCGTGTAATACAACTTGGTCGCCGTGCTTGTTGTTGGAGTTAAAAGTGTTGGAAACAATGTTTCAAAATTATATGATTTATTCATATCCAACTTATTACGTATAGTTTTGAATTATGAATTCAACAACATTTTTCTCTCAAAAAAGAGCCTCGAACATCTGATGCATGCAATTGAACTTTTACTCAAATTAGCTTTCAACCCCAAAACCATCTCAAAGATTTCTAAGACCTTACATGTGCCTCTCACAGATCCTTCCCCGTCCAACAAAATAATGTTCATTTGTGAATTGGAGATGTTCACCTGAACTCTATCATTGTTGACCTTGAAACCTTTTATCAGGCCACAATCCTTACCTCTACACATCAAACCGCTAAGCATGTCTACTACTATAATAAAAAAGGAAAGAAGATAAATGATCTTCTTATCTTAAACCCCGTTGACCATGAAACTTTCCCCTAAGTCTTTCATTAACGAGGACACAATAATTGGTCAATGAGAGACAACCACTCATCCAACTCCTTCATCTAGGACCAAAGCTTTTTTACTAAAATCGTGAGTCCACAAAACCTCAATCCACATAATCGTAGACTTTCTCGAACTCAATCTTGAAAACAAATCCCTATCTCTTTCTTAGAAATATACTATCCAATTGTCTCATTAGCCACCAACACTGCATCCAGAATATGTTTATCCCTTACAAACGCCATTTGGTTGCCTGACACCAATATCCCTATCGACTCCTTAAATTTGCTAGCAAGGACCTTGGATAAAACTTTATAAAGACTACTAAATCATTGATCATGATAGAATTTGACTTCTTGGGGTTTAATGTAAATCTTAATTATTTTAGTATTGATAACACTACTCACATAAAATTCTTTAAAAATCTAGATTAAGCCTGGTTTGACCGTCTCCCAACACTCTTGAAGGAAAGCTAAGGTAAAACCATTAGGACCAAGAGACTTATCCTTATTAAGCTAAAAACCCACTTTCTTTGTTTCTTCCTCTTCAAAAGCTCTCTACAGCTTTTCACTTTTCTCTATACTCAAAGTAATCCACTAGATTCTTAATTTGCAGTCTAGTTCCCCCTCCTTATAGTAACACTTGCTATACAAACCCACAAAGGCATTAACAATCATTTTCCTCGTCCATAAAAGACTCATCCTCCACCTTCAATTTAGTAATGAAACCATCCTTTTACATTTAGCGATAAAATAAAAAAATTGGAATAATCATCTCCTTCTACATCACATGAGTCTAAACTACTGTACCTAGCTGGTCTCCTCCTTGCGTGGAATATCTTCCAATTGAAGCTTGGGCTCTTTTCGTTCTTTAATAAGAACTTCATCAATACTAACTTTTGTTTTCAAAGCATCTGTCTGAGCAATGCGATCTTTGCATTGATTCGTCAAAGGCTCCAAATTTATGAAAACATCTTTCCACAACTTAAGCTTGCCTCTCTCAATTCATGAATAATGTCATTGGACAACCTCATGCTCTCGTTATTCTACGTACAAGATTTTTCTGCCGTAAATCTAATAGCGTTGTGTTGTAGTATGATGATTCAAAACTATTAAGAGTAACAACTATTTACTAGCTTGGACGTTAAAGTTGGTTAGGGGGTTAAAAACCTGTTCATTTCAGTTAGCTGGTTTTTGTTAGTTAATCATTAACTAACAGCAACACTTATAAATGACAGTTTGTGCTCGAGAAAAGTGTGATGAGTTTTTTTATCATTAAGAAAGGTTGTACTTGTAATCGTTGATTTATTATACATGTTGTTGTATGGTGGCTTTCCCGTGGATGTAGATTCATTCTGAATCAAACCACGTAAAATATCTTATCTTCTTCCTTATTCTTTCTCTTCGATCAGTCAAGCTATTTAAGTTTAATTCATGAACATTTTTTAATCTTTTAAATCTGATTGCAGTGAGTATAATCTAACATACTTACAACAAATGATATCAGAGCTTCCAATTACAAGATCCTGTTCAAGAAATCATATTTAGTTCCTCATTAAACTGAGTCTTAAGGGTTGATAGCTCAAAAGATTGATCAATAAAGAACTGCAAGCTTATGTGAAAGTTAAAGTTAGATCAATATGTCAATTCCGAAGTATGACATTGAAAAGTTTGATGTGAAAAATGACTTTGGACTATGGAGGATGAAGATGATGCCTCTTTTGGGAAATATTGGGTTGGATTATGCACTTCTTGGAGAAGAAAAGATGCATGCATCACTGTCTGCGACAGATAAAGCCATCATTTTGAAGAAAGCAAGGAATACTATAATCTTGAGTTTGAGTGACACAATTATGAGAAAAGTGTCAAAGGAAACTTCTGCAGCATGATTATGGTTGATGCTAGAACAAATGTTTAAGACTAAGTCACTATCAAATAAGACGTATCTTAAGATAAAATTCTATGGATTCAAGATGGATGGTGGAAAACCAGTTGAAGAAAACTGGACGATTTCACAAAGCTGGTAATGGATCTTGAAAATCTTAAAGTGAAAATAGATGATGAAGACCAAGTTGTGTTCCTTCTAAACTCATTGCCAAAAAGGTTTAAAACATTGAAAGATACACTCACATATAACAAGGATGTTCTAACACTGGATGATGTTCTTGTTGTAATTTGAGTAAAATAACTTGAGTTTAGAGATGCTAAGGAAGAATCTGAGTAGGAAAAGAATTGCCAGCAATGGGAAGATATAAGAAAAGATTTGATAAAAGAGATAACCAAAGGAAGAAAAGTCAGTCAAGATCAAAGTTCAAAACTTAAATGGGGAAGTTCAAATGTTTTCACTATCATAAAAAAAGACATATTAAAAGAAATTGTCTAGATAGAAAGTAAGATGAACGTACTAGTTCAGGAAACACAATAGCTGGAGATGGTTATGAAAGCTTAGAGTTACTGGTTTTAGCAAGTGAGAGAAGCACTTCTGAATGGGTGCTGGACACTGGCTGATCCTTTCACATGTGTCTAAACCAATCTTGGTTTGACACCTCTGAGTCAATAGATGGAGGGAAGGTGCTAATGGGTGATGATATTGCTCTTGATATCATTGGTATTAGCACTATCAATATTAAAATGTTTGATGTGATTATAATAACTTTACAGAATGTGAGATATGTTGATAGACTTAAGAGAAATCCTATTGCTATTGGTGCACTCGATAAGGTAGGCTGTAGTTATAAGGGTGAATGAGGAATAATCAAAATTCTTTTAGGCTCACTTGTGATAATGAAAGGAACCAAAAGAAATGGATTATATATTCTTCAAGGTACTGTGGTAGGTTCAACAACAATCTCATCAAATGAATTAGAAGATAAAACAAAGCTTTGGCATCTAAGAATGGCTCATATAAGTGGAAATGGACTTAAGGAACTAAGTAAACAATGAGCATTTGGTGATGACAGAATTAATGCCTTGGATTTTTATGAAACTTATGTGTTAAGGAAAGCTTGCAGAGTCAAATTTAGAAAAAGGGCAGCATGTCACAAAAAGAATCTTGGATTATGTGCACTCAGGCTTATGAGGACCTGCTAGAATATCATCTCTTAATGGTTCAAGGCACTTTCTTTCTGTGCTAGACGATTATTCTAGAAAAGTTTGGGTTTTTATATTGAAAAACAAGAATGACACTATTAAGAAGTTCATTGAATTGAAAGCTTTAGTTGAAAATCAAACTGGAAAGACAGTGAAGCATTTTAGAATTGACAATGGGCTAGAATTCTGAGAGGGTGAATAAGACAGTAACAAAAAAAGTAAGATGCATGCTGCTCTATGTTAAAATGTCAAAGAATTTTTTTACAAAAGCTGTGGTAACAACATCATATCTTGTTAATAAAAGTCCTTCCAGAGCCATAGAATTGAAAACTCCAAAAGAAATGTGGAGTGGAAGACTTGAATCATATAAAGCAAGACAAGCTAGAATCTAGAGTACTAAATGGAGTGTTTCTAGGGTATCCTAAAGGTGTTAAAGGCTATAAGCTCTAGTATAGTGATGGTAAAACATAAAAATGCATTATAAGTAGATAATTGGTCTTTAATGATGCTGAAATGTTAAAACCAAAGAAAGAAGAAGTTGAGACCTCAAAATTTGAAGTAAATAATAATAGAATTCAGATTGAGGTGGAGTCTGAAGTTCAACATGAGAAATTACAGAAGAGACTCAAGAGCAATGTGTAGTTGGTGAAAACCAGGAGCTTCATGACTACAACCTTATAAGGGATAGAGAAAGAAGGTAAATTAGATCACCTCAAAGATATGTATATGCTGATATCCTTGCACATGCACTAATTTCTGCAACTAAAATGTTAAATGATGAGCCAATATCATTTAGTGCAGCAATGGGAAGCGTAAATAAGGAGGAGTGGATGAAAGAGGAATATGACTTATTAATGAAGAATAAAAGAGGTTAATAGGATGTAAATGGATCTTTAAACTCAAAGAAGCGATTTCAAATGTCAATCTAGCAAGATTCAAAGCCAGGCTTGTTGCTAGAGGATTTACACAGCAAGAAGGGGTTGATTTTACTGAGGTTTTCTCACCAGTTGTAAAACACGGCTCAATCAGAATATTGCTAGCAATGAGATCAAGCTATGACCTTGAATTGGAACAGATGAATGTAAAAACAACATTCTTGTATGGAGATTTAGAAGAGCAAATATACATGAGGCAACTTGAAGGCTTTGAGATTGAAGGCAAAACAGATTGAGTATGATACATAAGAAGTCATTATATGTGTTAAAGCAATAACCTAGACAATGGTATCTAAAGTTTGATGATTATATGCACAACAATGGTTTTGTGAGAAGCAAGTGTGATAGTTGTTTATACTTCAAAAATACCAAATGAAATGAAGTCATATACTTGTTACTGTATGTGGATGACTTGTTCATTTCCTGTAAATTCAAATCATAGATTGAAGAGTTGAAGAAACAGTTGAGCAGACAGTTTGAAATGAAGGACCTTGGGGCTACTACAAGGATTCTTGGCATGGAAATTGTGAGAAATAGGGAGGTTGGAACCTTAATACTATCTCAAGAGAGGTACATACATAAGGTGTTAAAAAAGGTTTGGAATGTCTGAAGCCAAACCAGTGTTAACACCTATTGCCGTACTTTTCAAACTGTCAAGCAAGAAATTGAAGAAAAAATAAAAGGATAAGAAGAAGAAAAAGAAATACACAAATAAGAATAAAAATAAGGGAAGAAGGTGAAGAAAATAAGAATTAGAAGAAAGAAAGAGGAAAAAAAACCAACGATGGAGAAGAAGAAGAGCTCGTCTGTCTTGGTGAACTCAGTAAGAGGAAGATAAAGAGATCTCGGGTCCTAGAGTCACCTACTTGGAAAACCGAACAAGTTGAAAGGAAAAAAATTGATGAGAATATCGTTGCCAAAACGGACTTCAAACCTTTTTCAACCATATGGTGATGCATCTTCAGAGGATGAAGCCCATTTAAAGCTTGGTTCACTTCCCCAAGGGCAAAATAAGTTCTGTAATTTTACTTCTTATTCTCATACAAGATGGTTACACTGACCTCGCGTAGCCATTGTATAGTATACACGATGGTTACGCTAACATTGTGCAGCCACCGTGTAGTAAACAAATCTTATACCTAATTTTGATCTATAATTACGTTGTACATAAACGAGAAAGTAGACATTGAATTTTGCACCGTTGACCTTACCTGGTTAAAAAAACTAATCTTTTCACCTTATCAATGACTTGAGTCAGATGTAAAAAATTTATTATAATCCTTTTAAATGTAGTATTTAAAATAAATAGAATTATCTTAACTAATCATTATTACATTGCAGCATATCGATACATATCTGAAGCTCATGAGGAGGGATTCACAAGACTACAACCCTAATATCAGAATCAGTGTTGGTGATTTGATTATGCAAGTAAGTAAGATTTTTTTAACTTAATGAAGTGCACACCGTAGTCTACACGAGGCAACATGGAAGGCCTTGTGTAGACTTCATGTAGCTTTCATGACCATTTTTTATTGACATTAAGGATTTAAAATTTTTCCCGTGACATTACAGGCGAACTTTTCTGGCTGAATGGAAGAGTTTGAGCAAGATTCCACGAGCTGGGATATTGACATTGATGATTCACTCTGGTACCTGGTGTATATCTCAATTGGATGTTGATCAGAAATTGAGTGTGAGCTCTCAAAACAATTAGAGAAGAAAAATCAAAATTTTCCTTATGAGACTACTCCGTGGAGAGGCTGACTCCATGCCTGAAAGGAGGATTCCCTTCTTGGAGTCTTGCATACTGAAGTGATCCATCACCTTATCAATATAGATTCTTGAGACAGTGCCAATTATCTATTCTTCCAATCTCGAAAGATCTAAATACCTAGGACAAAGGCATCTTCTCCAAGATCCATCATATCTGGCAAATCTTGACATCCGATAATTTTCTTACATCCTTCCTAATGAGCAGAATATCATCCATGTACAAACTTAGAAAAACCACTTTCCCTTCGTGTAACTTCTTATACACACAAGGTTTGTCTATTAACTGCTCAAAACTGAAGTTCTTGACAGTTTTGTCGAATCTGATATTCCACGATCGAGACACTTACTTAAGTCCATAAATGGACTTTAGCGATTCATAAACCTTGCCCTCTTGGCCTTTCTCCATGAATCCGTCTGGTTAAGTCATATAAATACACTCTTCAAGATTACCATTCGAAAACGCAATCTTGACATCAATCTTCCAGATTTCATAATCGAGGGCAACAACAATGGATAGTAGGATCTAAATAGATTCAATTATGGCCACGAGCAAGAATTTATCCTCATAGTCAATACCTTCCTTCTGGGTATAGTCCTTGGCTACTATCATAGTTTTAAATGTTTTCACATTCTAATCCAGACCTCTCTTTTTCTTATAAATCTATTTACACCCTATGAGTTTTATCCTTGCAGGAGGATTTACAAGTTTCCAGACTCTGTTCGAGTACATCGATTGTATCTCAACAGTCATGGCTTCTTGCCATAGATTTGCTTCAGGACCAACCACGGCCTGTGAGTAGGAGACATATTCATCATGATCCTTATCTGAGACTACTATTAAGGCATCTCCATAAGACATGTACCTGTCAGGTTGTCTCACAACCCTCCCACTACGTCGGGGATCAATAGGTTCTTGATCCTGCTGTGGTTCTTCCATTATTGAATTAGAAACAAGTTCTGATTAGGGAATCAATGTCCTCCCACTCAATAATTCCTTTAGCACAAGTGTTCTTCTCAGCTTCGCACTTCTTATGCAGTCTTCTTCAATAAAATCTGCATTTGTGCTTATGAATATTTTCTTGTCGGTTGGAAAGTATGTATCCCTTCGTTCCCTTGTGATATCCTACAAACATGCATAATTGTGATCGATGACCAACTTGCTTGTCTTCGGTTTCAGTACATGTGTCGGGAATCCCCATATCCTAAATTTTGGAAAGAGTTAGGAACAATATGATAAAGTTATCTTTCCAATAAATGTGAACCAAAGTTATTGGATTGCGGTTGAGCTTGACTTGGATGGTCAATGTATTCGTATTTATAACTCTATGAACACGCCATATCAACGCTCTTTGTACATTGAAATAATGAAACCTTTTATGAAGATTGTCCATCGGCTGCTTCAAATGATGAACATTTATGAGAATATAAAGGAGGTTAAACCCAAAGATGAGTGAAAATATGAGATCATGAAGTGTCCACAAAAGAGAATGAGTAAGTGAAATGTACATTTTTTTTGAAAGTCCACTTAAAATTTCATACATATTATTTTATTTTAGCATTTCATATTTTTTGTAGGTTCGATTATGTGGCATTCACCTCTAAGTTTGTCGAAGCCCTCACATATGGGAAGAAACTCCAAAAAATAACTCAACAAAAAATGCCAGAATATCGAAGACGAATTGGAATTGAGTTATTTGCACGTGGCATAGTTGTATCGAAAAGCGAAATAATTTGTTATGAATTTTTACCGATTTTTTACGCTTAAGCTCATGATTTTAAGAATTTGGAACCATATTTTTCTTAACAAACTTTTTATTTTTACACACCCTCAAATTGTGACTTATGGATTTTTATAACTTGTATTTTTAATGCCCAATTTTCTTATATGTTGTTGAATGCTTTTGGTTGCTATATGTTTAGTGTAGGCTTTATGTAGCCTACACGATGACCATCACGAGCATCGTGTAGTCTTCATTTAGCCTACACGATGACTTCACGGGCATCGTGTAATCTTCATGTAACCTACACGATAACTTCACGAGCATCATGTAGTATTCATGCAGACTACACGATGGCTTCACGGGCATTGTGTAGGATTCATGTAGACTAATTAAATTTTATGACATTATTAAATAACAAGCACAAGCATAATTCTATATTAATATTTAATTTAAGTCTACAAAGGTAATTATTTATGTTTAAATGGCTTGGCCATACCGTTGAGATAGAGGAATTGGATTTCTGCACGTTTGTCAGTTGTGGCCCCACAACGTTTGCAATTCCTTCTCATTACTTCCTCACCTTTAGATGAAATTCTTTACATTTTAGGTCTGCCACTTTGCTGCCTCGTTATAGGTGACAAAAACATTTTTTCATGAATCTCCTAGCCGATGACCCAATTTGCTTGATCTTCCGAGAGGATGTATTATTTCCGCATACACAACAATTAGAGCCTTATTTTTATAGAACCTCAAACACATACTGTATGCGAAATTAAAGCGCTGCCAACATGCAGCCGATGCACGCTTGCATGGGATTTGATCAAGATCAAATTCTCGGCACGTACAAGTCTTAAGATGCAAGTTTACCACTGCTTCCCTACCCCCACCCATGACATGAAACTCGTGGATGTCTGAAGGAAATAATGATAGTGATCGTGATGTAAGATGCTTCTTTTTAAGTTCAATCTCAACCCAATCTGTCAACTGCGAGATGACTTGACATGCAACAGTCTGTCGTTCATAGAACCACCATTGAAACATATCACTGATATGTTCTATAAGGCATGTAATGAAAAATCTTTCTAGCATCCTTCAAAATCTCATTCAAACATTTCACTATGTTTATAGTCATTATATTGTATTACCTTCCATCAAAACGAGAACGTGCCCACCTCTCAACTCCCTCCACCGACACATATTGTGAGACATCTGAAAATGCATACGTAAAATGAGTCATCAGTCGATCAAAGTCTGATCGAAGGTATCCCTTTGCTGCTTTAAAAAACATTGCGACCGCATCTTCCTTTTAATAAATTGATTTGATATTTTGGCTCATATGAAAGATGCAAACTCCATGAAGTGCATTGAGAAAGACAACATATACACTATTTAGTATACTTGTATGCCTGTCAGTTATAAAGACCAAGTCTCTCCGGATCACCAATTACGTCTTGAAGTTTATGGAAGAACCATTCCCATGAATAATTATTTTCTGAATCTGCAATGCCAAATGCAATGGGATATACTTGGTTGTTCTCATTCTTTGCTATTGTAATAAATAATACCCCTTTGTATTTAGCTTTTAAGGCAGTTGCGTCAACAACAATGACAAACCGTATACAACTGAAAAATTCATGAACAGAGGGTCCAAGAGCCATCTCGCTCATCGGTCTCTATGTGTATTGTTGTCCCTGAAAAATATTTAATATTGTTGTATTAAAATCCGCATAGTATATAGTGTACATGACGCGTATACGAGTTCCGTGTAACCATCATGTAAACTACTCAAAGTCAGTGAACACATCGTGTAGAGTACACGGCACCAAAATTTATTACCTCAACTTAATTGAAATAGGATGCTGGATTTAATTGAAAAAGGATGCTGGATGTCCCTCCTACCTTATTCATCCTCAAATTTTCTCTCTTTCTTCTATATTTTCTTTTACATTTACATGAATAAGCTATATTATGTATTTTATATCTTTTGACTTGATTGATGTTAAACTGAATAATTTGGAGAGTTATTATCTTGCCATTAAGTAATCACCACTTAAAAAATAGAGAAAATTATGTATTTAGTCTAATTTATTTTTCACTTTTGTTAAATGTCCTTTTTTTTTTTTCTATTTTACAGATATGGTCAAAATTTCAAAGGCAGTCTCTCTCTCGCGATCCTTGTTGGTTTTTTATTTCTCATTAGGTTCTTCGTCTGGCTTGTTGTTCGTCAGTTATCACTTGATTTTCTCGCCATTGTGCTCTCATCGTTGGCGTTTTTTAGGTGTTCTGGTTTGAGTTTTGGAGATAGGGTTATCGGGCAACAATTTCTGGTTTTCTTGCCCTTGTATGGTTTTTAGCTTGATTTTGGAGAGATTGAAGTTTCAAAGTGGAGAATTAGTGAATCCAACGAGAGAGAGATGAAGAAGGAGGATGAGACGAGTTTGAGTGTGGTAAGGGGTAGATGTATGATTATCCCAGACGATATATAAAAATATATTACATATATACTACGATATACTAATGATATATTAAAATATACCATGCTATATAAATATATCATAATATACCATGAATGTCATCGAGAATGTGTTATAAAGTTATAAAATATTCTGCAGGATGGATGATTTTTGTACGCAGAGTTTGTGTTATAAGTTGTGTTGATGATTTTTGTAAGGTGAGACTATTTGCGCAAAAGACGCCTTCAAGCTGCACTGAAGGCGCATTTTGTAAAGACACATTTTTTCAACTTGAAGTTATTTTTACAAAAAACGCCTTCTGACGTGATCATTTCTACTGTAGTTTTGAAATTAATTTTAAAACTAAATTATTTTTAGAATTTATTTTAAAAATTATAGTAAAACCAGAAATTACCTTAAAAAAAGGAAAACAACAAGTCTAACTGGCCTAGAATCTGCCATGTGCCACGTTAATTTCGGCTTCTTAAACTTGGCACGCTAGAGAGAGAGAGAGAGAGAGAGAGAGAGAGAGAGAGAGAGAGAACGGAAATTGGAAGCCATGTTAGTGGCGTTGAGCTACTGTAAGCCTTGTCCATTTCTGGGCCAATTCCCCTCTCCTTGTGTAAGTCTATCTCAGCGCTCCCTGAATTATGATAGCTGTTTACTTTATCTGACAGGAGTTGTAGGTTTATAAAAACAATGGTGACTTATCATTTAGATTCCTGAAGTGTCTGATTCGAGCAACTAATTAAGCTTCTGGGTGTTACCTGTCGGTAGTAAGCGTCATTGAACTACGCAAACATTATTAGTTCCATTTCTTGTTGTAGATAACTTATCCTGGCTGGGCAACCGTTATAGTGCTTTAAAATTTCTTATTTCTTATTCAGGATATACTGTTGAATTTAATGTTCGGCATGATGTCCCGTCAGATATAAACCACTTTTTGTGCTCTATTATATTTTCGTTTTAATTGAGGTTAGTTGTTTGTTGGAGATATTTTTGGTATCAGATATATGTTTCAGTTTCACTCTCTGCTTTATCCTCGATGAGTTGATAATAGGTAGATACCTAAGAAATCTCTCATCTTCTTCTTAATGCATAGGGAAAATCTCAATTCAGACCTTCTGTTGGCTACTCAGTTTACACGCATAGAGTCAGTGCGCTCTTTTGGGGTCCTAAGGAATCCACAGAAAAGAAAGCAACTGATTTTTCGTGTGGGGAGTTCACTTTGACCGGGTTAGGCCCAGAGGTGTTTTGTTTTAATGATCCCTTTCTAGTTATAGCCATTTGCCCAATTTATTTAAGTTGGTTCCTTTTAGTTAACGTTTCTTATTTTATCCTATATTCAGGGAGACTCAGTTTCCAAGTTGAAATCTACAAAGCTGTCACTTTCAGTTCTTTCATCAATATCAGAGGTTTCAGCCAGTGACTGGGATGCATGCAACTTGGATTCTACAGGCCCTGAAAAATTTAATCCATTTTTGACTCATGCTTTTCTATCAAGCTTGGAGGAGACAGGTTGCGCTGTGAAGGTTAGAAAATTCAGCTTCACACCACCTTACTATTTCAATTGCCAACAACTATATAAGGATGATTAAAATGAGATAAATTCTTTTATTTATCATATGTATTTGGAAATGAGTCTGTTCCCTTTCTTCATTTTGTTGAGAGTTGGACATGCGTATAATTTACGGAGTTATCCAATAATCTAGTAGGGTCTAATCTAATAATTAGTTCATCCCTGTACTTTAACATCTTTATTTTAGCACAATATCTTGCCAATATAAGCTCGTCCACCTATATTTTTTTATTAATTTGAGATAAAGCAAAGGGAAAAGCAGCTCCTTTTAGCTGTCATTATCATCAAGAGGAAAATTAAGTATCAATGGAGCAGGCCAGAATTTACGAAACATAGACGGAAATATTGATGACTGAAATTTCAGAAAATGAGAATCACCTCAAAGCATAGACTTTTGAGGTATTTTGATTATGCTTCGCCTTCCTTTGATTTTGGAAAATCATTTGGAAATCCGGAGTCTCTCCGAGATTTGTGTTCCTTGGATGGACCAACGCTTGGGGAGGAAATCTTACGATCGAAAACCTAAAGAAAAAGGCTTCATATTGGTGAATGGCTGTTCTCTATGTAAGAATGACAAGGAGAACAATAATATTTATTCCTTCATTGCCCCTTTTCTGCAGTGCTTTGGAATTGGGGTTTTAACAATGTGGGTATGTCCTGTTGTATATCGGATGGAGTGGTGAAGCTTTTGAGTGGTGGAATTTTTTGAGCAATGGGAGGATGATAAAAAAGACGTGGATCGCTATCTGTTTGTGTATTTTTTGACATCTTGGAGGGGAAGAAACAAAATGTTTTTGATGGATTGAATCGCAAGTAGATATTGTTCTCAGAGTGGTTCTACTTTTTGGATCCGCATTTTCATTCCAACATTTTTGATAGTTGGATTATATTTTGTAAACGTTCTCTTCTTAATACAAATACCTTTACCATAAAAAAAAACTTCTGTCATGCATTTTAGAGATTTTAATGGGATTGATACCCAAATTGATAGAGTGATTAAATATTGTAATGGATCCACATTCTTTAGAACCTTTTAGATAGTTGGATTACTTCTTGAGTTTTTGTTTCTCTAATCCCAATGTATAGCTAATGTAGTTTTCCAACTATCCATATATTATTTTGGCATATTAAGTCCTTCCTACTAAGATATTTATTATTTTGGCATATTGTGAAGTTTTATTCTGAAAGTTTATAGAAATTGTCCGCGGTTCCATAATACTGATTTAGTTTCGTAGATCTGGACTATTTACACTGTGTTCGTACTCACATTTTCCTTCATGACTTTGCTTAGATTCAAATTGGGATAAAGCTGCATTCTCTTGGAGACAAGATAGTCTTCTCTCCTTGTTAATAAAAAGGAGAAGAACCAAATATTTATAATAACAGGACTTTTGGAAAGGGGTTAGTGAAGAATAGTGCCACTGTAAATATTTAGTAAAATATTGTAGTTAATTAAAAATATCAAGTTGAGTTGAGTTATTTATCTTATGTACCTCCACTACCACATTGCCGCCACAACATTTTTACTGTACATTTGGTTTATTAAGAGAAATGACTGTGACAGTAAGTCAGACTATGGCTTCTCTGTGGGCCTTTACATGAATGACCCCTTTTAACCATTAAAATATTGTGATTTCAGGAACAAGCTTTTTTCACCTTTTTCCTTTTTCACTTCCTCCCTTCTATGAGTCTTCAGTCTTCACAGTTTCTATACCACACATATGTCATGCACCGGGTTAGAAAATCTGTGCCTTGTAGCTTGAGTGAACTCTAAGTGACTTCATTTTATTTTTGTCCAAGTTAGTTCTTTTCTTTTGTAAAGTCCTAAACATTTTGACTGGGGGAAGATCGAAACTAACTGAATATCACTTACTCAGATTAATTGTTGTTCATGCATGTGTATTGTGATTCCATTTTCTTTTTGTGCTGCCGTTTTAAATGACACATCTTTGTTTCAGAAACATTTCATGTGGTGTTACTGATAAAACGAATAAATCACACATTTAATTTGGTTTTAGGAAACTGGATGGATGCCACGCCACATTGTTGCCAAGGATGAATCTGAGAATATTTTGGCTGTTGTTCCTCTTTATCTTAAAAGGTCATCATCTATTCTGTTATATACAAAGAAAGTTCATAGTGCTTCTTTTTTTGTCAATATCAGAATGCTTCTTTTAATATTGCATAGTAACTGACTGTTTTATTGCTTGACTGCTGTCCATCTCATTCCAAATCTGCAGTCATTCCTATGGTGAATTTGTCTTTGATCATTCTTGGGCTGATGCATACTACAGTTTTGGCTCAAGATATTATCCAAAGCTACAATCTTGCGTACCTTTTACTCCAGTAACTGGATCAAGGATTTTAATTCGTAATACGTCATTCAGGGATCAAATTTTTGACATTATGGTCTCGGCTCTAAAGGATATGACAGTCAAGGTATTTGGTTAACATATGAATTTTCATGCATTCAGGTTTTGACATTTTCTACAATGTGCCGTAGCACGTGATAATATCAATGTTCCTCATTAGCTTAGATATTATCTTTTGTGTGATTTTTGTCTAAAAGATTGTTGTCTTACTTAGATAATAAGCATCAGCATTTTTTGTCTAATGGGTTGGATTTTGGAGGATCTTTCCCCCCCAAATTATAATCCTTTGTGTGATTTTTGTCTAAAAAGATCGTTGTCTTACTTAGATAACAAACATCAGCATTTTTTGTCTAATGGGTTGGATTTTGGAGGATCCCCCCCCCCCCCCCC
>QANY01000733.1:1985910-2059413 GCA_003255025.1 Datisca glomerata
AAAAAAAAAAAAAAAAAAATTATAATCCTGAAGGCTTCTCAAAATCGGGGTTGGGAGACTGTAGTCTCTCAAAACTTTACCCTGTTCTTTTCACAAAAAAGTAGCCAGATTAGTCGAGTGGATTGGCCTGTGCTAGGGGAAGCTCAAGCTTTGCTGAGTTGAAATACCTTTACTTCGAGCCAGGACCGAGGGCACTTGTTAGGGAAGGGGGCAATTGCATGATAAGCCCCAGGTTAGGTTTACTTATTTTAAAAGGAGGAATAAGTGAGTTGTTAGTAAAAATTGGTTTATTTTGGGTGCTTATGGGTCATGTGTCCTTTTATGTTTTTTACCAAGTTAGTTATCTCTTATGTCCAATTGTATAAATAGGACTAGAAATCAAATTTGAGGGTATGGAGAAAATTATTGAGCTAGGCTCTTGTGGAGAGACCAAACCTCTCAAAAGTTTGGAATAGGAGAGAACAAGCCTCTCGAAAGCTTATATCTTGTATCTGATTTCTATCATTCTAATAAAATTCTAAGAGGAATTCTGGAGGAATCGCTTTGGTTATCGATAAGAACTTTTAACTAAGAAAAGTCTTATCAATTGGTGCGGTGAGCTGCGGATAGGGCACCTAAGAAGACCTCGGGAGTTTGAAGAAAAGGGGGATGAACGTCCTGGTATGGTGGAAGATGGCATTGAGAGGCTGAAAGAAGATATGGCATTGATGAAAGAATTCAACCAATACATGGGATGACAACTACAACAACAATTACAGCAACAACTACAACTTTTCCTTGAAGCCCAAGAAAGCAAGATGGGGCGGAAAGAAAATCAAGAAAGTGCAAGAGAGTCCTCGTCTTCCAAGGAAAAAAAACCAGGGGTTATTCCGGCGGCCGTTGGAGATACTTGGAGGAGCAAGAACGCGGGTGAAGGTTCTAGCAAAAGGCAGTTCAGTGGGAATTCATACCGCCAAGAATCACGTCTCAAGAAACTAAAATTGCCAACTTTTGATGGCATTAACCCGGACGGGTGGATCCTCCAAGCGGAGCGGTATTTTGGCTTCAACCGCTATAGTGATGAGGAGAAGGTAGAGGCTACAGTCATCTCTTTTCCGGGAGATGCTCTTCTTTGGTATCAATATGAGAACAAGAAGTGAGCCATCTTGAGTTGGGAGGAAATGATGCGAATGGTGTTGAGGCATTTCCGAGACACACAAACATGCTCATTGTATGATCAATTCTTGGCCATTACACAGGAGGGAACCATGCTGGAATACAAGAAATAATTCATTCGAATGTTGGCTCCATTGGACAATATATCGAGTGAAGTGCAATTGGGCACTTTTATCAATAGATTGCTCCCAGAAATCAGGACTGAGTTAAGGGTCCAACGACTAAGAAATGTAGATGAGGCAATGGAGATAGCGCAAAGTATTGAGGAGAGATTAAAGGCGGCTGCTCAACACAAATCTCCGACGTGATATCTTGCACCGAGAAGCAATACTTACAACTAAACCACATTACAGTTTGCTGGTGTGATTAAAGGTAGCTCCGTATGGAGAACCATCAACCGTAGTCTCAAAACTTGCCGGCGAAGTCAAGAGAATCACGGATGCTCATGTCCAATATAAAAGGGAGAAGGGCCTTTGTTTCTGCTGCGATGAAAAGTGGGCTCTCGGTCACTGATGTAAACAAAAAGAAATGAATTTTTTGCTGCTCCATGAGGAGGATGAGGAGAAGAATTCATCGGATGAACAACAAGGGGTACCTTGGCCAAGCTAGTCTCCACGGAGATTAGTGACAAAGTGGAGGTTTCTTTGAACTCCGTAGCTGGTCTTTCAACTTCTAAGACAATGAAACTAAAGGGGCATATTGGATCTTGCGGTGTAATTATTTTAATTGATCCTGAGCCACACACAATTTCATCTCTAAGGAAATTGTGTCAAAATTAGAAATTCCAGTCACCAAAACTGGAGAGTATGGAGTGGCTATGGGAAATGGTGATTCCGTCAAGAATGATGGTGTTTGCGAAGGGGTGAATGTACATTTTCAGGGCCTAGGAGTTTGGGATGATTTATTGCCATTAAAGTTAGGCAGCTCGGATGTGATCTTGAGGTTACAATGGCTGGCTACTTTGGGAATGACCCATACGGATCGGAAGCTACAGACCATGGAATTTCAGGTTGGAAATCAGCAGGTAGCTCTACAAGGTGAACCTTCTCTTGGTGGGACATTGGTTTCGCTTAAAACAATGATGAAGACTGTACAAGCTGAAAAGAATGGGGTCATAGTTGAGCTCAACCACTTGGTCCAGAAGTGTTCTCGCCGCTGAAAGGATTGCCGCCACCACGCACTCATGAGCATGCCATTACCATACAGCTTGGGACAGCCCATATTAGCGTGCAGCCATACTGCTATCTGCACTTTCAGAAGGCTGAAATTGAAAAGATGATCCAAGAAATGCTCAAGGCGGGATCATCCAAATCAGTAACAGTCCTTTCTCTATCCCCGTGCTCTTAGTGAAGAAAAAGGACAAATCTTGGCGCTTTTGCGTGGACTACCGTGCCCTAAACCGAGCCACCATAGCAGATAACTATCCCACACCCGTAATTGATGAGCTCCTCAATGAATTAAATGGAGCTGTGATGTTTTCCAAATTGGACTTGAAATATGGGTACCACCAGATTCGAGTCAAGAGGGAGGATGTGCCTAAGACAACGTTTAGGACTCATGATGGACATTACGAGTTTCTTGTAGTGCCCTTCGGACTTACGAATGCACCAGCGACTTTTCAGTCATTTATGAATGAAATTTTCCGACCATACCTCTGCCAGTTCGTTCTAGTATTCTTTGATGACATCCTCGTCTACAACAAAATCGTGGAGAAGCATCAAGAACATCTAGATACTGTGCTTGACATCTTGGAACGCCGCAAACTCTACGCCAACAGAAACAAATGTGAGTTCGGGCGCTACAAGGTAGCATATCAACTATGTCAAAGGAAGGGGTGGCAGCCGATCCGGAAAAGATAAGGGCTATGCAATGATGTCCAACACCGAGGAATCTCAAGGAATTGAGGGGGTTTCTAGGTCTCACCGGGTACTACTGGAAATTTGTGGCTGGCTATGTACTGGTGGCCCAACCGTTGACTGACCAATTAAAAAGGATCAGTTTGGATGGACTCTAGCAGCAGAAACAGATCTAGGAGCTCAAAAATGCCATGGCCAGCATGCTCGTCTTATCCCTACCTGATTTCAGCAAGCCCTTCGTTGTAGAAACTAATGCCTCGGGTAATGGGTTGGGAGCCGTGCTACTACAAGATCAAAAGCCAATAGCTTATTTCAGTCAAGTTCTTGGGGCTCAAGCACGGAAGAAATCAGTTTATGAAAAAGAACTCATGGCCATAGTCTACGCCATGAGCAAGTGGCGGCCATATTTGATGGGGCAGAAATTTGTCGTGAGAACAGATCTGCAAAGCCTCAAATACTTGCTGGAACAGAGGGTAGTTGGGTCGGAATACCAGAAGTGGGTCTCTAAATTGATGGGGATCAAGTTTGACATTGAGTACAAGTGTGTGATAGGAGTTTCCCTACAAACAAACACTATTCTAATGACAACAGCAGTTCAAATAATGAAAACAGAGAAGCTACAGCCTTAAACAATGAAGAAAAACACATTGGATACTCAACAATGGCGAACTTCACCAAGAACAGTGAAGTTACACCCCTATACCAAGATGTTCGAGAGCTTGGCCTCTCCCAAAATAGCCACTAACCAACCTCCCTTGCCTACGACCCCTCCCCCCCTTTTATTCAATCTTCATGATTACAAAAGCCTAACTAACTTGCCTAGTCAACATCCTATTTCTCTCTCTCCTAACCAATTCATTTCTGCCCCTTTTTCCAGCTCATCCCCCCTAATTACATATACTCTTTCTTTTCTAAGGGCCTAACATTACCCCCTCTCGAAAATACACCTTGTCCTCAAGGTGCTAGAGTTCCCTAGTGTGTTCTGCCTCCTCCGTCTTTTTGGTCCCAACACCTCCCACGTCTCCCAAATCCAAGTCCTCGGAGATGCCGATTTCATCCACCAGCAATACTTGAAGCTGCCGGTTCCTGCAAACATGCCCGGAGTAAAATTTTTCGTGGCATCAAAAGCATAAACCCTCTTCTCGCCTTCGCTGTAACTCAGCGCAGGCGATATTGCTGGTGGTGGCTGATTGGTCGTCGGTGAGAAGCTGACGCGGCTCTGGTTCGCGCCCTGGGTCACGAAGCCTCCTGCTGTGAACCCTAGAGTCGCGGGTCCTCCTGGGTCCGTGGGTTTGAACAGAAACGGGTTAGAACCCGCGTGTGGGCTAGGGTTTTCATACGGCGGGGACCCGACCTTACCCATCTGGGTTAGAAGAATTTTATCCTCCACCATTTGGGCAGACTCCATCATCTCCACTAAATTCTTAAGTCTCATCATCCTCACCTCAACCCTAATGTGTGGCTTCAACCCATTATGAAAACACCCTCCAAAACCTCATCGGAGACTTGTCCATTGAGCGTTGCTGCTAGAACCTCAAACCGATCAATAAAATCTTCGACCGTTGAATCTTGCTGCAGAGATAAGAACTTCTGGCATCCGGTTCCATTGTGATTGGAACGGAATCAGACGAGAGGGGCGGCCTTAAGCTCCGTCCAGCTTCTGAAATGGTGCCGGTCCTCCACGTATTGATACCAAGCCAAGGCCGTCCCTCCAAGCTCACAACCACCATCTCTAACTTGTCCGTTTTTGTCATCGGATTAAGCTGAAAATACCTTTCAGCTTTGAACGCCCATCCATCCGGATCGTCGCCACTGAAACTCGGAAATTCTAGCCTCCGCGAAGGTTTCCACTCCTCCCTAGAGCCCGACCCTTCATGAATCCGAGCTGGATTGACTGTCGAACCATCAGGAACTTCTTTTGATTCCTTCTCTTTTCCTCTTGTCACACTAACGATTTCTCCATGTTGCTGAACCGATTTTTGATCCCGGAAACTTCTCAAAATTTTTCTTGAATATGTTCCAGCTCTTTATGAATTCCATTCCTCACGTCCGATAACTCCCGCTGCCATTCCTCTTGCATTTGGGAGAGTCGGTTCTCTAACAGATCATCCTTTTTTGGAGCCATTCTCTTCCCAGAATTTTACTGCTCTGATACCAATTTGATAGGAGTTTCCCTGCAAACAAACACTATTCTAACCACAACAACAACCTAAATAATGAAAACAGAGAAGCTACAGCCTTAAACAATGAAGAAAAGCAACCTTAGATGCTTAACAATGAAGAAAAGCAACCTTGGATACTTAACAATGGTGAACTTCACCAAGAACAGTAAAATTACACCCCTATACCAAGATGTTCAAGAGTTTGGCCTCTTCCAAAATAGCCACTACCCAACCTCCCTTGCCTATGACCCCTCCCCCCTTTATTCAATCCTCATGATTACAAAAACCTAACTAACTTGCCTAGTCAGCATCTTATTTCTCTCTCCCCTAACCAACTCATTTCTGCCCCTTTTTCCAGCTCACCCCCCTAATTACATTTACTCTTTCTTTTCTAAGGGCCTAACAGTGTGGTGCTAGCAATAGGGTAGCTGATGCACTCTCTAGACGACCGGATATTGGTGAATTGTCAACCATGAATGGCAACAATGGCCGGAGCTTAAGTAGGAAATAGAGGCTGACACACTACTCACACGACTCAAGGAGGATTTGCAAACCGGCAGACAACAACATTACGGTTTTACGGTGCACGATAACATTTTGTACTATAAAAACCGGTTAGCGATTCCTAAGACCTCCAAGGTGATCCCTAAAATTTTTGACGGATTTTAACAAACTCCTATAGGAGGACATTCAGGAGAATTACAAACTTACAAAAGAGTGGCTGTCGAACTGTTTTGGGAAGGAATGAAACAAGATATTCAAAAGCACGTCCATGGGTGCACAATATGCTAGCAAAACAAGTATGTATCAGCCTCCCCAGCCGGTCTTCTACAGCCTATTCCCTTGCCAGCACTAGTTTGGGATGAGGTTACCATGGACTTCATCGAAGGATTACCAAAGTCGGATGGTTGGGATACTATATTAGTGGTAGTGGACAGAATGAGCAAGTATGCACATTTTTTGCGGATGAAGCATCCGTTTACTGCATTTACAGTGGCTGACCAGTTCATGAAAGAGATTGTCAAGCTACATGGCATTCCTCAATTGGTTATAACAGATAGAGACCGGATTTTCTTAAGCCAATTTTGGAAGGAATTATTCAAACTCCAAGGGACAAGGCTCAAGCGAAGCACAACATACCATCCACAAACGGATGGCCAGTCCGAGGTGCTTAATAGTTGTTTGGAGACCTATCTTCGCCGTTTCACCTACGAGCAACCGAAGAAATGGTCTAAAGGCTAGCTTGGGCGGAGTATTGGTATAATACCTCCTACCATACTTCGCTAAAGAACACACCATTCAAGGTGTTTGTGGGAGAGATCCGCCAGCCATTATTCGGTATAAGAAGGGGCAACCTTATTGCGGGCTTGGCAAAGAATGAAGCAACCGGCGGATGCTACACGAAGGATAGAAGAATTCGAGGTTGGAGATAAAGTGTTCATCAAAATCAGACCTTACCGACATAAATCATTAGCTAAGAGAAGCAACGAAAAACTATCAGCTAGGTATTACGGGCCATATCAGATTACACAAAGAATTGGCAGCGTAGCATACAAGCTGCACCTGCCAGCTACCACTGGCATTCACCCTATCTTCCATGTATCACAACTCCCCCGAGCCTTGGGAGATGTCAATTCCTCATCAACCGTGCCACCGCAGCTCACAACAGAGTTAAAATTAAGGGTGGAACCATAAGACGTGCTGCAGCGACGACCAGCACGACCAAAACACAATGCACTAGCGGGCGAAATAGAAGTCTTGATAAAATTGAGTCACTACCGAATTTTGAAGCTACATGGGAGGATTTCTCTACCATCCAACACCAATTTCCAACATTCCACCTTGAGGACAAGGTGAAGGTTTTGAGGGGGGTAATGATAAGCCCCAGGTTTGGTTTACTTATTTCAGAATGAGGAATAAGTGAGTCGTTAGTAAAAACCGGTTTATTTTCGGTGCTTATGGGTCAAGTGTCCTTTTATGTCTTTCACCTATAAGTTAGTTATCTCTTATATCCAAATTGTATAAATAGGACTAGAAGTCAGATTTGAGGGTGTGGAGAAAATTCTTGAGCTAGGCTCTTGTGGAGAGATCAAACCTCTCAAAGTTTGGAATTCGAGAGACTTGTATCTTTTATCTGATTTCTATCATTCTTATAAATTATAATAGGAATTCTTGAGGAGTTGCTTTGATTATCGACAAGAACTTCTAACTAAGAAAAGTCTTATCATTGCCCCCCTTTCATTTTGTAATCTTAATTTATTATATGTAATAATCAAAGTAAAATGTTTTGAACGATAAAAAAATCTAACATTTGTCCTCTATCAATTTATAAAATTACAAAATGTATCCCCATTCAAATTTACATAATTACCAGATTGTATAATATTTGTTCCCCTCAAATTTGCCCATATGATCGCGAGCTTACAATAAATAACAGAAGTCGATATTACATATTTCAGAAACATCAATTGCTCTCTTGTTTTGAATTGGGATACCGTGGAAGCTTACTCTGATTTTATCTGTCAACAGTCCCAACTTTCTTCATTGCATGTTACGTTCCCATCTGAAAAAGAATGGAGCAAATTGAGTGAAAAAGGATTCCTGCAAAGGATTGGAATGCAGTACCACTGGAAAAATCGCAACTATAAAAAGTATGTGATTTATGATTAGTTTCTTAATGTTTAACATCTAATTGGTAAGAGAAGTAGGTTCAGTACCGATAAAAAAAGAGAAGTAGGTTCAGTACAGAGCACATAGTATTCAAGCAAACTTCTGATATGCAGAGATACATTGCTCAAGTACTGTGATATAAATGCATTCTACATGTATGATAAGTGGAACTTTCTCTGTCCTTCTGTGTTTTGCTTTTGCCACCCTTAATGTGGAAGAAGCCATCAACTTCAGGGAAAAATAACCCAAGTCAATAAGTTAATGATTTGATCAGTTAAATCTTTTACTTCATTTTTTACCCCTTGAAATCTCTACTTAACCACACTTTTAACTGCAGTTTTGATGAATTTTTAATGGACATGAAGCAAAGTAAGAGGAAAAATATACGTCAAGAGAGAAAAAAGGTTGGTGATTTCAAGTATAGTTCCATAATTATGATTACATTTTTGCTCAACCATAGAATACAAACTTTTAGCAATTGAGCAGATTTCTTAATGAAGAATGATGAGTTTCAAAAAAAAAAAAAACAAGAAGAACAGAGACATACAGTTTTTCGTTCTGTAAGTTTATGTACACATTTGTAATCGGTGGTAAATCTTGGTTTTATTGCACATAATCTGGATGAAGCGTAGAAGACACATGTCAATGTAATGATTGGAGAATGCCATTATCAAGAAGACAATGATAGAAAACATCAAAGAAGTGATTGCAGTTTTCATTCTTGAATGAGTAAAGATGCCAGACACACACTTTAAAATATAACACAAAGTACTCTAAATTTTAGGACGATGTACATAACTCTCGGTTTTCATTTTCTCTCCTATTTTTCAGCAATTCTTCCATTACCATGATCTTTCTCCTGCTCTGTTCACCCCAAATACCTAGAGGAATTTGATAGATTTTGAGTCTTTAAACCGTCTTTTTGGCTTATATTTAGGACTGAATGAATTTCGGTTGTACTCTTTTTGGGAGAAAAATGGACACCATTATGCTGCCCTGCAAGGTGGTTTGGTCGGAGGTCCATTAATATTGGACCTGCCTAAGGGTGACAAATGGTGGAATGCTAAGTCATTCCAAGTTTCTGGTGCCTGGAGAGGTGGCAGTCACTCCCACATCCCTACCAAATGGAGGTCATATGGTGAGTGATTTTTCCCCTCTCCATATCTTTTTGTTCTGTTTTTTTTCTTTTTGTTGTCGAACTAACTATATTCTTCTTTTATTTCAAATAAGCATAAGATTATTCATCCTTATGAGACCCTGGACGATAGAGTCAAAATTAGAGCTGCTTACAGTGTTGCTATCGTGATTGACAGTGGTTATTGGACCCTGGACGTCAGTTCCATTTGTCGTTCAGCTTCCTCTAAGGGCACTAGCTCCTCATGTTGCCCCTTGTAGCCCATCGTCAAAATTCCAAAAAATTTCATGAACTTGGATTGGCCTCAACCCTCAATAATTGTCGATGAAGTCAAAGGAATGAAGATTTACAATGAAGATCTAGTTGAAAAATCCAGCCCGATCACTCCTTCAAACCTATGTGTTAAGGAGAGGGGTACTAAAGCCTTATAACTAGCATAGAAAGGGCAAGTCTAGGTGATGTGGGACAACATTCCACCAGACCTGCCTTAGTAAAGGATTATTAACCTCACTAATCAGGCTTACACTTTTGAGTTCATAATGAATGAAATGAACCCCGGATGAAGAGAAAATATCCCCTCATTTTTACTAAACCATGGGGAGCCCCGAGTAGTTTACCGGGCAAATTGAGTTGTGGTGACGATACCTTTCTTAGTGGAAGATCGGAAATTCTCTTCATCACGAGACTGATCGGATCCGCCGTAGACACTCGAGAGACCTCCACAAGGCAGGCTAAAAGAGTAAGAGGGCGACAAGCAGAGAGTTATGCGGATGAGCATTCCAACCGAAACCCAAAAAAACCCCATCAATACACAAATCAATCCTTACAAGCAGCTAACCTGTCTGCATTAATAAAAAATAAGGGGATATTCTTGAGTCACTTAGTATTAGACATCCAAAGGGAAGACAAAAAAAGACTTTCTCCCATAGTGACACTAAGTCCTCCGACGACTCCTCAAAGATTCTTCTATTTCTCTCTGTCCACAAACACCAAAGAACAGCCATGCCCCGGTGTTCCAAAGAATCTTTTGCTTCCTAGGTAATTGCATCTGAAGCACCTCAGCGAGCAAACTGTCCACTCTATTATGAGAAACCCAAACCAAATTCAGTCTTTCCAGCAGTTTGTTCCATGAGTACCTAGCTGCCGAGCAATGGATAAAAAGGTGAATTAAAAAAGGATTATGAATCATGTGAAGTGACCAAGTCTTGTTTGTCTTAATCTTTTCAACAAACATTGATCTTGTCATGGACCTCAATTATTCCTTGATCTTTCCACCTATAGTTCCTGTGTCTTTCTAATAAGAGCTTAGAGCTTTATTCTCCATCATGGAGATTTTAGTTTAAGATGTGCATCTGGTACCAAGACTATCTCACGTTTAAGTTATTATTCTCTTAGAATGGGATTATTTGTTTGTTGATTGGCATGTTCCTGGTCTAAAGTGCTATATTCGCCCTTGCATGTTGGAGCTGAGTGGAAATGTTTTTAGCGGAGTTTTCATCACCCCACAAAGTATTGAAGTGGAACTGATTGAAAATGTTGCTTGTTTTGGACTAATGATTACTTCTGTTAAGATATATCATGTTCTGTGGATGATCAACGGTTCTGCATGATTTAAATGCTAATTGACCGATGTTCTCATCATTATGAAATTATCCACAAATATTTTGTTACTACTATTTCTCAGTTAAATTCTACTACATATTTTTGACAATAATTAAAAAAAGAAACTTCTACATATTGAGCCTCCATTCCATTTCTTTTCCCTCAATAGCTGCGGTACCATAATTAAGAGCTTATGTGACAAATTAATGGTTTTGCTGTTAACTTTATGGATTTCTATCACATGGAAAGTCCAATTGAGTTAACTTGATTACATGACAACATCAGTTTTCTTGTGCAGATTTTGACTCAGAGCTTGAAGATGAAGCGGCTCCGGGGTTATGAAATAAAGGTACAAAGGGAACTGACAATGATATTGAAGAAGATTCTTATTTGGATACACTCTTTGTACTTTAACTATTTTGCAATCATATCCCTATCTATCTGACTAATTCTATACTGTTGTCCTATTGACCTAATTCCTCAAAATAAAAAACAAGCATCCTTACAAACTTTGGACTTAGAAGCCCATACGGGCCTGAAAAACCATTTTAAACCAAGTTGCATTAACCTCCTCATGCTTATCGCCAAATGTTCTCTTATTTCGTTCCAACCATTAAACCCAACATAAGCCATAATTGCACATCTCCATGTAGTCCTCTTTTTCTTTGAAAGACTTGTACAGAATAATTCCATGAAAACCAAATTTGAAGGAATTTGCTGAGCCCACTATACCTAAAAAATATTCATCAATTTTACTGAAAACGAGTGGTAAGCAATGAACAACGAAGAAAAAGATGATTACAGATCTCCAGGTCAGCTTTATACATTCAACACCTATAAGGAGATAAAACAAGAGGATTATAATTTGTAGAAAACTAATAGTTGCCTCCAATTTTTTTGTCGATGTTACACATTTATACATATCTTGTTTCTCATAAAAAGAATATGTTTAAAATAATAGTGTTCATCTCAACTGTACAATTCTTTAGTTTTTGTTTAGTTTTCTCAACTACAATGAGCAAAATAGTAAGCTTGCCATTTATTATCTATATACAAAATTTTAATATTTAGTTTCTCAAATGAGTATTTTTTTTCAATAATACTACTCTTTAGCAGGATCTCCCGATCTACTATTTGATCTTGCATCTTTTTGCCACTTTTGAAAGTACGTACACTAAATTAACCAAAATATTTCATACATTGCAAAACGGTGTAATGCATGTGTTTTTACATATTTAGCCTTTTCTCTATCCATCACTATTACATTTTAGCATCTTGATTATTTTGCTATTAGTTCTCTTGCACAATTATCTTTAAATAAACTTTTGGGGGAAGTTAATTGTGTTGGCTGAAAACTGTCTATATTTCATTGCATCATACTGAAGATAGAGTTCTAGTGATAAGATGGATGCACAATATCGGAAAAGACAGGTTACTATGATATTCACTTTTGGAGCTTACGAAGTTTAATAGGACTCACATATCATAATCCGCATAATTTTCATGTGATAGTTTAGTTGAGCTGTCTTGTGTTATTTGGGCCTGGCTAACAGAGATCCTTCTATTTATGTGAAATAAAACTTTGGTCAAGATACCAAAATGCAGAATTGTGCCGCAAACCTGGCACCTGCAGTAAATTCTTCTCTGTTAAATTTATCTCAATATCTCTCCATTCTTCGGCAAACATTGTTACAACTTCCCCGTCAGACGTAGAATATTAAGTAGTTTAGCCCATATTCAGTCTGATGATTAGGCGGCAGCATAATTTTTTTGTTTGTTTATGGTTTATGTGGTTCCATTCACAAGTGTCACAGTTGTAATTACTCTTTGATTAGGAATAAATTTGGATAAATGGTGAACTTAACTGATGAACCAAAAAAGCTAGTTAGCCGATAGGAATTACTAATCTCGGCTTGGTAATTTGCCACTCTAATATTCTAAAGGGACATGGCAACGTTAGTCAAACATTTCCTTTACGCTAACATATTTGGATATCCATCCCATTTTGGTGACCTTAATCAGTCTTATTCTTCTGGTAAGCATTTGTTTTATAGTAGTTATGCCTATGATTTGATAAATTTTGATTATTGGATTAGAAACTTAGATGAGATGGATAAATCCTGTCAACAGTGAGTTTATTGGCAACATTACATCTACAAAGTCTTCATAATTGCATGGTTATTTGTTTGCAGGCTAAGCACTGGGATTCATTCTATAATTTCTACAGGAATACAACTGATAACAAGTTTGGTCCTCACCTTGATAGTAAACTACTTTTTATTGGCCTTCTGTTTTTCTTGTCAGAATATTGACCTTCCAGTTAGAACTTAAATGATCTAAAGCCCTTAGGAAGTATGACTAAGATATCATTTCAACATTTAGACTCTTTACACAAAGTTTTCATTGTTTTTTAATGATTCAATGTATCGGACGGTTGTCTTAGTTTCTTTAAATATAATCAATGGTAAATATTTATTGCTCAATTGAACATAAGTGAGGTTAAAAGAGAAAGATACATGCAATAAAAAAAGTTGGATAGACAAATTGTCAACTTATACATTAAAGTTTTGTACACTTTAAAATGCTTGAAAGTAAAAGAAGAAACATATAAAGCAATAAAGATGATTGAATAAAGAGAACATGAAGTTAGAGAAAAATAGATATATTAGAATTTTTCCTAATGGGAGTTATAATTTCAAGTTTTCAACCAAATTTGGCAAGTGGTTATTAATTTTATGGCAAACTGCATTTTAGGTCCTCCAAGCTGACTGCTTTATTTTGATTCCCAATTTAGTCATTTTAAGTATAATTTTATCAATTAAGTCTTCGAATAATTTAAAATATTGCAATATATTGCAATAAAATCCTTCTGTTAGCCTCAAACTTTATATTTTATGTCGTTCATGATCTAAACAACCAAAACACACTTAGATGTTAATTATGAATATTCAGGTTGTCAAAAACACATACGATTTCAAAGTTTGAGGTTTATTGAAGAAAATGAGATGCTTGAAGTGTGTAGCAGTTTGTTGAAGAAAATGAGATGCTTGAAGTATCTTGTCGTAAAATATGTCATTGATTCATTTATAGGTGGGGTACTCCTTATCTGACGAGGGACTTCTTTCATAACATGGGATCAAAGATGAGTGATCAAGTACTACTAGTTGTTGCTGAAGAAGGAGATGAACTAGTTGCTGGTGCACTTAATCTTATTGGAGGAGATACATTATATGGACGTCTTTGGGGATGTCACCCTCAAAGTTATTATCCAAGTTTGCATTTTGAAGCCTGCTATTACCAGGTTGAGATCTCATCTTTGATTGCATTTGTATGGTAGCCATGTCCTACCGATTCCCCCATTTTTCTTTTCTTCTTTTTACTATTTTATTAACTGAATGCTTTTGCTGTTATGCAAAGTAATTGGCTATGTTTCACATTTTTTAGTACTTTCGAATCTTATTTTATAACTCTCAAATGTCAACCTACTGCCACTATGCTTGTTTATGTCGTTTGTACGACAATGATGTTTGCTTTTATTGTATGTCTTTGTATCTTGTTCAAAATTTGAATTGTAGGCAACCAATAAAAACTTTTATTCTCTAGCCTACTGCTTTTTTTTGAACCTAGACGAGAATAATTCAGGTTATGGAAAATAAATTCCCTCAGGCTTCTGAGTTCTGCTTCTTGAATCTCTAAATAACGTACAGTGAATCCATTTCATGTTTGTGGCTTTATAAAAAGTTATCATTGAATTTACTAGAAATTCTTAGAAATAACTAATTGTGAAAACGTGGGTACCAATTGAAAATTGGTATTTTGAGGTAGTAGTATTGGATGAGAACAGGGTTTCTCTGGATTCTGCTGAATTGTATTAGGAAGAGGAACCTTTTTTTTATTGGTAGAGGAGGAAACTTATAAAGATGGTAATGATTCTTATTAAAGAAAGGCAGGGTAGTTGAGGTTGTTGGCACAGCTCTAGTAGTAATTGGGGTGATGGGCTTTCAGATTATAGAGGGTGGTATGGGATCTGTAGTGATTTGGCTCACCTTGATACTGTCAACTTGTATATAGTGAAATGATTTTTGTTTGTACTGCAAAACAGGCTATCGAAGCAGCTATAGAACTTAATCTTAACACAGTAGAGGCCGGAGCTCAGGGTGAACATAAGATTCAGCGAGGTTATCTGCCAGTAATAACTTATAGCTGCCATTATCTTATCAATGAAGGTTTCAGGAACGCCATACAGGACTTTCTAGTGCGTGAATCAACACAGGTAATTTTATTTATGCTCTTGGTAATGTTCAACAATTTTGTAGAACTTACTCCTTTTCCCAATTTTATTCCTCTACTCTGGTTCGAATTAAAATCTTCACACTTAACATTGAACGTCTCTTAGTACGTTCCATACTATAAAACCCAGCATAAACCATTATGGCCCATCTCCATAGCGTCCTTTTCTTCTTTTTTCTGATTGATAATAAGAGAGAAGTATTATTCACAAAGCTATAACTTAATTGCTATGAACAAGTGTAGCAAGACTATGAAGCCACAAATTTACTTGATCAAAAGCAGGCAAGAGATACCAGTGCCACTCCTTTAACAAAAAGAACAGGGAAAAGAGAACAGACGAGAAGATTTCGCCAAAAGATTGCTAGCGGAAGAACCTTCCAAAAATCTCGATCTACAAAAAAAGAGCCTGTAAAAAACCAACCAGATAAAAAACTGTTAACAGAAGAGGGCATAACCATGATAAGTCCGGACTCTTGGAGAAACGTACCACGACCTTCTGGTAAAATTGCAATGCAAGTACAGGTGGTCATTGCTTTCCCTCTCCTCTTTGGAAAGGAAACACCTGTTACGGAGGGAAAAGCCCCTTCTACATGGATTGTCCTGGGTGAGGCAAGCTCCCAACACCGCTGTCCATGCTAGAAAGTCATACATAGTGGGAACTTAAGATTTTCAGATCTGTTTCCAAGGGAAGAAATTCATAGTAAGATTTCACGTTGAAGCTCCCTTCCTTTTTCCTTCCCCAAAGCATCACATGGTTAGAATTTGCATCCACCTTGTGCTTATGAAGGCGCTCCATCAGAAGACAAAAGTCAGCAATCTCCCAATCATAGTAATCCCTACAAAAATGACAAATTCCAAACTGTAACACCATTAGACGTGGATGCAATCTCGCTCACCCATGCAACTTTCTTAACTGCCGTAGAGTATAAGCCCGGGAAATCATCACAACTTTGAATACCCACACCAAATATCATCCCAAAACCCGATAGATCTCCCATTGCCCGCTTTAAATTTAATAAGTTTTGATAAAGAATCCCACATTTTGCAAATGTGGTGCCAAACAATAGATCTTCTCTGGTTTGAAAAGTTAGGCAGCCAAATGAATCGACCTTTGTCGCATTTAATCTCGATAATACGTCTCCACAAGCTGTCCCTTTCATGAGAATATCTCCAAAGCCATTTACCAAGCAGTGCTTTATTGAAACTTCTAACATCTCTAACACCCAAACCCCCTAAGTTCACGCTCATACTAAATTTTTTCTAACTGACCAAATGGAATTTGCGGCCATTCTCAGCCCCTTGCTGCAAGAAATCACGCATCTTTTTTTCCGAGAGGAGAAAAAAGAAACAAATGATTACAAGTCTTCTCTGGTTTGAAAAGTTAGGCAGCCAAATGAATCGACCTTTGCCGCATTTAATCTCGATAATACGTCTCGACAAGCTGTCCCTTTCATGAGAATATCTCCAAAGCCATTTACCAAGCAGCGCTTTATTGAAACTTCTAACATCTCTAACACCCAAACCCCCTAAGTTCACGCTCATACTAAATTTTTTCTAACTGGCCAAATGGAATTTGCGGCCATTCTCAGCCCCTTGCCGCAAGAAATCACGCATCTTTTTTTCCGTGAGGACAAAAAAGAAACAAATGATTACAAGTCTTCTCTGAAAACTTTCAACCAACTGAATCCATGAAAAACAACGTTAAAGGATCCACTGGAATTACCCAAAAACATCAAACATATATGGAAAAAAAACATCAAAGATATTGATCAATTTTACCCATCAATACCCATGGAACAATAAAGAAACAAATGATCACAAGTCTCCAAACCAACGTTACAAATTGAGCACCAAGCACCTAGCACCAAGAAGGAGATAAATACATTAATCTATTCCTCTTTGAATTAAATAACAAGTAGTAAGTTTACCCAAAATTAACAACCAAGAAAACTACTTAACCTTGGAAGGAACAGAAGATTTCCAGATATGTTTATAAGAAAATGAAATACTGGAAACTGAATGATTCAACAAGTGCAAGAAATCATGTCCCAGAACTCCCCTTTCATTCTGGGGTGACTCTGAGGTGACGGAGGGATTGTACCATTCGAGTCTTTCATTCTGATCAAAATTCTCAATGATAGAAAAGTGGTGATGAGCATTGCTAATGCCTGAAACTTTATTGGGTTGATAGTAACATTATTAGGCCTGAAATTCCAAATTTGTGTATTTTCTTTAGCTCCAGATGCTCATTTGTAGGCCCGGTTCTGTCTTTTTCCGTACTCTGGTCTGTGGACCAACTCTAAGAAAAAAGAACAAAACCAACGGAAGAAGAAAGAGAGGTGGTGTAGAAGGTTAATTCCCAGCGGAAATTACATCCCAATTTTCCTCTTCTATTACTGGTCGGGCTACTGAGCTTTTACTATTGTTTTCAAAATCTTGTTGGTACTGTTGTTAATGATCTCTGTTCTGAATTTTTCTTCCCATCATATAATATTTTGTTTAAAATCTTCTTCACAAGTATGATCAAAATATGTTTTCTTGCAGGTTAAGCTTGTTATGAAACTATTACACGATTCTGGTCCCTTTAAAGACGATTTAAAGTAGATCCTATGGAATTCATGGTCCCTTTAAAGACGATTTAAAGTAGATCCTATGGAATTCGTCGCGGAATATTACTTGTACAGCAAGAACAGCATTGGTATGTGAAAAAGAAAAAGAAAATAATTAATACCAACATTAGTAATGTTTCGATAGTATCTCTTCAAATGTCAGATTTGAAGTAATCGGTCTACCTAAGTTGAAGTGTAAGATTGCTGAATGGTATAGTAGCTTATACCAAGTCCTGATGATGAGGTGCTCTCTCCTTCTACTGGTTCTTGAAGTCGGAGATAACGGTGGTGGGTGCAAGAAGCCACAAGCAGCAAAAACTGGGGAAGGCGGTCCCAACTGTTCAAGTTGCCCAAAAAAACTGGGGAGTGTGAGAGATGTTAATAACCTGTTCAAGGTCAGTTTTATAAATACTAATACAGTAATATCTCTGTAAGATGCAAAAAAAAAAAAACTCATGTTTTACTTGGGTAATATGCAATTAGCAGAACATTGCTTTAGAAAGGTAACACACTTATGGGCCGTTTGGTATTTGACATTTTGAATGAACATAGTTATTGAATTGGTGGCAAAACTTTGGTTTGTGCAAATTTATAAAAAAAAATTGATGGCTATTTAACATTGTAATGTTTGATATATGTATAATTAAGTGGTAAATTTGTTTAAGAGCTGTATGGTAGCTGCAATCCTGGATGACAACCTTTTAGTGATTGAATTGTTGTTTTGTTTGTTTGGATTAATCTTAACAATTGGTTGTAATCTTAATTTATTTATCCTAAATTGCCTCTTGAGGAGGCAATTGAATTAACTCAAAAGAAAAGCACTCGAGAATTATCAAAGCAAGTCAGTTATGAGGCACTCTAGAATTATCAAAGCAAATCAATTATGAGGCAACGATTGAATTATTTGTAATTTCTTTTTGAAACTTAAACGGTTAAGATATTAACACATTTACCATAAACATTGTATATGTATTAAACATATCAATTTTAAATTTACATCCATTATTTTATCTACTATCATGGGCAATTGATCATATCGATATCAATCATGTTTTACATCGATCCAGTTGTCATCTGTGATTTTGTCAGCAATTCAGCTGTTATGGTCATTATAAATTTTACATACCAAACAGCCCTAAAGTAATTTTAGATATAATTTAATTGTGTTCTCAAAATTGTCATGTTTTTGTGGAGTGAATTGCCTAATCAACTTGTAAATTCAGCTTATGACCAACTTAAGATTGTTGTCAATGTTGGGGATTAGTCCAAACAATCAAAACAGTTCAATTATCAGAAGATTATTATTCAGGATAGAGGACACCAAACGAGGCAGAAGAATCATGACCGGATTAAGAAAGAAATATGAATGATAGAGGACACCAAACGAGGCAGAAGAATCATGACCGGATCAAGAGAGAAATATGAGGAAAAGAAGAATCACTTGGTAACCTTCATTGTTTCTACGTACTTATCACACTCCAATTAAGAATCCATTTGATTTAACCAAAAAGGTGTTAAAAGTATGAAATAGGCTAAAAAGGTCAATTCCTTAGGTTTCTCTCTCATTTTCTATACTTCTTTCATCATAGCTTAACCCTTTTGTCGATAATCGATATATGTTCCTTATCCTGATTTTTATTATGGAGGCTTTATTATGAAAGGTGAAGCTAATACATGCATGCTTTATTTAGATTGGGAAAATCATTTGATCCAAATAGTGTTATGTGAGATAGGAACGTTTCGTTTATAAATGCTGATAACTCTTAGATAGAGTATTAGAATGAAAAAATCCATTAGATACTGAACTATTGGTTCTAAGTAGGGGTGTAAGTAAAATCGCAAGAATAAAAAAAATTGACCGAACCGAGCCGAATCGAAGCAGTTCGGTCGATTAGAGGATTGCAAACGGTTCGATTCGGTTGTAAATAAGTAAAATATACAAGGTTTGGTTTGGTTTACGGTTTAGTAGAGAAACTGAACCGTAAATCAAACCGAATCGAACCGCACTACATAAATATATAAATAAAATTTTAAGAAACCCTATCCCCAATTTCTCCTCTCCTTCTCTCTCACACACATCGTAGCCTCTCATTCTCTCTCACATCAAAGATAGAAAAACTCTCCCTCTCTTCCTCACATCGAAGACTCTCCTCTCTCTCTCTCATATCGCAACGCCTCTCTTCTCTCAGATCGTGACTCCCTCACCTCTTTGATCGCGTCTCTCTCTATCTCTCAGTTCACATCTCTCTCTATCTCTCAGTTTGTCTCTCTCTCTCTCTTTCTCTCTCTGTTCGCACATCTCTATTTCTCTCTAAGTTCCCTAAATCTCTCTTTCAGTTCACCTCTCTTTGTGTTTCTCAGTTCAACTCTCTCTCTCTAGTCAACCATGGATACGAAGTGCTGAGAGCACTGATAGAAGTTTCACATGTAGAACAAAAAGAAATTTCAGATCTGGAAGTTCAAGAAGAAAAAAGAGCGATTCCAGACCTAGACGTTTCAAGAAGTAAAAAAAGAAAAGGTATAGATCTAGAAGTTCAAGAAGAAATTTCAGATCTGCTTGCATTTAGTTTTTGTTTTTTACCTTCTAAATCAGCTGATGCTTATGAGCGTTTCCTAATTTTCTGATTGTATTTGTAATCTATTACAATTTACAATGAACTTTGAATTAAAAATATCACATTCTTGCTTCTCTGGAAATTTACGTTTTTAGTTGAAATCTAAGGAAAATGTTCAAAGTAGGGCTTTGTTCATTTTTTACCGATCTGGACCGATTCGGTTCGGTGTTTGATAAATTTTGACACTTATTTAAACAAGTTACCATCCATGATCATTCCTAGCAATGAAAGACGAAAGGAAAAATGGTAATTAGTAAACTAAATAGTACAAAATAAAAATGGGAATATTTATATCCCAAAAAAAATTCTATTTTGAAAGCTTATTTTTTTATGTTTTTTTAGTGACACTTATGTAAACTAGTTATCACCGATAATCATTCACTTCCTATTTGATTAGCAATGATTAATGAGGAAAAGAAGGAAAAATGGTAATTAATAGATAAGTAGTCAAAAATTAAAAAAATTGGCATATTTATGTCCCAAAAAATCTATTTTTTTTTATCATTTTTCTTTTAATTTCTTTTATCATCATCATCATTATTATTATTTAAAAAAAGCCAAAATCTTGCAATAGAGGATTTCCTCTGTATATATGTCTTGCAAAATCTTGCAATCTTGGAATCTTGGGACATATTTATGTATATATGTCCTACGCTCTTAGACATTTTTTTTCTTTCCCATTGTTTCACTTCTGACTTATTCTTTCTTTTTTGCATACATGCATCATGCTACGTAATAGGGATTACAAAAAAGTATTCAATTCATTCATATTTTAGAGACCATGACTTCCACTCTGAGTATGATAGAAGATCAAGTTACAGTAGCCCAATGGTCAAAGAAATGCAGAAACGAAAATGAGAAGAACTGCACAAAAGAGTATGAAGCGTGGCTTGAGAATAGAGGCAAAGTAACTATTGCCTTACCAGTTGAGGATTTACAATCATACATGTTACTGGAAGCTTATAAGAAGATTGTTAAAAAGGAGGAGCATGATGATTTATATGTGGAACGTCAAAAGTATTTAGCTCTCTTGAAAGAAAACATACGTCTAACAGTCGAGGCAAATTTGTCTGACAAACACAAGATCGAAGTCGAAAAACAAGTCAAACATTTGAGAAACAAGATTAAGGATCAAGAATATCTAAAACGGAAAAACTTAGAGTTGGGAACTGACACTCGCCAACTGAACAACAAAATTAGAGAGATATCAACAGACAATGAGAATTTGTGAGGGGTAATCTATGAGCAAGAGGATCAAATCATGAAGTTAGAAGGGAAAAATAGGCTTTCAAGAGGTTTTAGAAGAGGTGAATGAGATTGTCGATAAGAAGAAAGCGTACATCATTGAGTTAGAAGAACAATATGACTCATTATGACGAATCGTCGATAATTTACAGGTTGATTTAGAGAATAAAAAAGTTAGGAAGACCGAGTCGCCTAATGATAGTGAAGAACTATTAAAAATGATTGCGAGTCTTGAGCACCAAGTTAGAGCTTATCAGAACGTGGCAGAAAAATTGGCAAGAAACAATGATGCTAATGTCGACGTACTGAGATATGGTTACCAATTGTTGCAACAAGAGCACGAATTGATTCGATAACGATCTGGGTAGGCTGTGGACTGACTTAAAGACGTGGATGTGAGAGCGAGCAATTTGGCAGAACAAACATCATTTTGAAAAAAACTGTTTTGCCCATCCATCATAATGGGGAGAACTTGTCTACATTTTTGGAAGAAATCAATAGAGATTTGGGTCATGTTGGCCATTTTATATAAACTCATATTGCGGAGTAGTATAGTTGACTTCTACATACTCAAATGTAGTGGATGGTTCTACTAATTAAATGAAATTGAGTACTTTTGAACTTTCACTTTATGCAGTATCCTTTCTCATGCACAAATTTGCTTTCATTTTTATTATTATTTATTCCTTTCATTAGCAAAATTTACATTCTCATTGTTTTATCATTCTTTTTCTTAAGAAAACTTTTCAAAGATAGCCCGTCAACTCTGACATCCTTATCGAACGCGAGTTCAAGTTAGGGTCATGGACGAGCAAGAAAGAGAGCAATCACGAGAGGAAATGAAAGAAGAAATTAGGGAGTTAAATGAGCAAATGACCAGGGTCCTGGAACTCCTTGCCGCTAGTAAGGGAAAAACCAGTCTTGAAAATCCGCAAGGGGCTCAATCCTCACAAAATCAACTTTCAAACCATACTCCACCTTACCCTCATGGGTTCACTCCAACCTATCAACGTCATAAGACTGACCACTTTCAGCATGCTTCACTACTAGTAAATATCCAACATTATCCATTTTCAAATGTCTAAAAATTGATGCAGATAGGGAAAGTTGGTTATAACCCATCCACAATGGCACCTGGCCACAACCAAGCTTTCACTCCACAAGGTGAACTCGCTAATGAGCCAATCATCATACCCGATGTTGATGACCCAAAGGTGCAGAGGCCTATTACCAAACTTAGCGAAGACCCATTGTCGAAAGATAAATTGGACTTTCTAGAGGAGAGATTACGGGCCATTGAAGGGTCGGATGTATATGATACCATTGATGCCACTCAATTATGTTTGGTCCTAGATGTAACCATCCCACACAAATTCAAATTACATGAGTTTGAAAAATATGATTGTAGTACATGTTTGAAAAGTCACCTTATTATGTACTGCAGAAAGATGGCTGCTTGCGCAAATGACGATAAGCTGCTGATTCATTTCTTTCAAGATAGCTTGATGGGGGTTGCATCTCAGTGGTATATCCAATTAATTAACCAACATATTCGGAGGTGGAAAGATTTAGCGGATGCTTTCTTAAAACAGTACAAGTACAACATAGATATAGCTCCTGATCGTCTGGATCTACAAAGAATGACGAAAAACCCTACTGAAGGCTTTAAAGAATATGCGCAAAGGTGGAGGGAATTAGCTGCTCAGGTACAACCCGCCTTGTCAGAAAAAGAAATGGCTGCAATGTTTATCAACACCTTAAGATCCCTATTCTATGATAGGATGATTGAAAACGCTTCAAACAACTTCTCTAACATTATAGTGATTGGTGAAAGGATTGAATATGGGGTAAATAATGAAAGAATTTCAGAAGTGGTGTCAGATGCATCATCCGTAAAAAAGGGGCCGCCGTTGAAACGAAAAGAAGGGGATGTACAGATGATCAATTTTGGGTACCCACAAGCTGTGAACCTCGAGCCGGGATTTTTAAAGTATAGGGAAGGACCCAAATCTGTGACATCATATGTGGGAAATACATCACAAATTCCGTACAATTATCACTCTTAACAATCAACATTTCAAAACAACCCAAGACCCAGTTTCATACAACCGACTCACCAGTAAAATGTTGGTTAGGCGGATCAGCCTCTGAAGGGAAAACGTTTGTCCAGGATGATCCAATCCCTATATCATATACATAACTCTTACCACAATTGATATAAAATAATTAATTGGTGCTAATTCCTTATGAACCTCTCCAGCCACCATATCCAATGTGGTATGATCCGACTGCTCGTTATGATTATCATGCTGGGGTAGTGGGACATTTGACTGAGAATTGCTCAACATTCAAGGGTAGAGTACAAGCTTTGATCAAGACTGGATGATTGGATTTCATAAAGCCTAATGGGAACCCAAATGTTAATTCCAAACCTCTACCAAATCATGAGAATCTTGCCGTAAACGTAATTGAGGAATCTTTTCCATATGAAAAGAAGGATATGGTAGATGTGAGCACGTCAATGGAAAAACTTTTCCATCTTCTTTCTAAAGTAGGGTACATCTACCCAACACACTCAGAGGATGAATACATTTCTAATAAGCATATACATGACTTTGATTGTTTGTTTCATAAGAATGTGATTGGACATACAATTGAGGAATGTGCTAATTTTAAAATGGAAGTGCAAAGGTTGTTGGATGCAAAGATACTTACAATAAGTCATAAAGGAGAAATGGAATATCAAGAAGATGACTCTTTAGTCCTCATAATAACTAAAGAATCGCTAGAATCGTCAGAAATAAATGTTGAAGTGTCGTCCTATATCCCGAAACCCCTCACAATACATTATGAGGAAAATTCAACTCGCACCATCCAAATACCGGGTTTGCTTACAAATATTCAAGAGCAGTACCATGGATGTATGGATATAAGGTTATTGCAAGCAATAATGACAAAACTTAAGCGCTAAATCCGCCAGACCTTGATTTACCCATAACTAATATTTTAGGAGTAGGTGGGATGACGAGGACTGGTAGATGCTACATGCCAGAAGTTTTGAAAATGGATAAAAGCGACGAGTTTGAAAGGCAAAGGAAAGGGAAAGCCAAAGAAAGCGACAATGGTCATCAGCTCCAAAAAGAGATGTATAGCGGTCAAGTGATAACCCAGATATAATGAGAGGTACAGAGAAAGAAAGAGTAGTGTCTGAAGAATAAGTATGTGAATTTTTGAAGCTCATCAAGCAAAGTGAGTATAAAGTGATATAACAACTTAACCACTTACCTGCTCGCATATCTTTAGTGTCATTTGTTTTAAATTCTGAACCACATCGCCAAGCATTATTGAAGGTTTTGAATCAAGCATATGTCTGTCATGACATCACGGTGGAGAAGTTGAGTGAAATTGTGAGAAATATTACCGCACCAAATTTTATTACTTTCACAGATGATGAAATCCCTACCGATGGTACTGGACACACCAGAGCTCTACAGATATCTGTGAAATGTAGGGATTATGTTGTTGTAAAAGTATTGATTGATAACGGCTCGTTTCTAAATGTAATGCCAAGATCCACACTAGCAAAGCTCCTTGTGGCCGCGACACGTATGCAGCCGAGCATGATGATAGTAAGAGCATTCGACAGTACCCAAAGCGAAGTAGTCGGAGACAGAGATACAAATTTGAATCGGGCCATGCCTATTCAATACTGTTTTCCAAGTTATGGACATAAATCCAGCATACCGTTTTCTTTTAGGTCGACCATGGATTCACTCTACTAGGGCAGTACCATCATCCTTACATCAGAAACTAAAATTTATAATGAATCATAAACTCATATGTATATGTGGTGGAGAAGATTGATTGTTATCCAAACTGGCCATCATGTCATATGTTGAGGCGACAAAAGAAGCATTGGAGTGCTCTTTTTGATCATTTGAGATTGTGAACACCACATTTGTCGCTAAAGGAAAACTCACTCCAACGCCAAGTCTATCAAAAGCATCTCAGATGCTGGAAAAATTGATGATAAAAGGGGGATACAATCAAGGAAAATGACTTGGGAATGAACATCAACGCATAAATAAGTTAATCGATTGGGACAAGAATGAGCAAAGGTTTCGGCTTGGATATAGACCGACCAAGGCTGATAGACGGAGAGTGGAAGCTCAAAAGAAAGAAAAGAGGATTGCTAGGCTTAATTAGGGAATTCGATATGGAAATGGCAATCATACCTCATATTTCTGAATCCTTCAGAAGTGGGGGAATTTTATTCGAAGAACCGATTACAGTAGAGCAGTACGACCTTGATGATGATATCACCCAGCTTTTAATATCCACAATCTTGGGAAAATCATCAAGTGAAAGTACAGAGAACTTGATTTCTTGATATGATTCAGATCATGAGCTTAACAATTGGGATGTCACCGAGCTACCAACGCTTTTTGGGAATTTTCAAGAGTAATGTGTTAATGCCAAAATTCTAATGATTTTGCCCAATGTCTTAGGAATTTTGTTGTTATGGGCTTACATTTTTGTCTGTTTTATGTCATCTCTTTGAATGAAAGTCTAAAAATTTGTTTCGTTTCCTTCTGTTAATGATAAATACAATTCCAGTTCTTTTTGTTTTTCCTTTTATGTCTACTTTTTTCCATTTCTGAAATGCTGTTCGTACTCGGGCATTGTTTATTTTCTTTTCTCGTCTTCCTTTCATCCAATAATCTGATTCGGATTGGAGAACAGTGATTTTGAAAACAAGAGCATAAACAATAACTTCGACAATCCCATTCTTAGCGTAGAGCCAGATGAAAGTGATGAGAATAATTTTGAACCATCTTCAGAAATGTTAAGAATGGTAGAAGAGGATGATAAAATAACTCAACCATATCAAGAGTTAACGGATGTGATAAATTTGGGGTTGGATGGAGAGACGAAAGAAGTCCAAATCGGCACTTCTATGACAAGTGAAAGCCGCCGACAATTAATCGACTGACTCAAGGAGTATATTGACATCTTTTCATGGTCTTACCAAAATATGCCAAGTCTAGACAATGATATCGTTGTTCATCATTTGCCACTTATGCTCGAAAGTAAACCGGCGTGACAAAAATTATGGAAAATGAAACCAGACATGCTGGTACAAATCAAAGAAGAAGTTAAAAAACAAGTAGATGCGGATTTTCTAGAAGTGGCAAATTACCCTGAATGGGTTGCTAACATAGTCCCAGCGCCGAAGAAAAATGGGAAAATAAGGATGTGCGTCGATTATAGAGACTTAAATCGGGTAAGTCCCAAGGATAATTTTTCATTACCCCATATCGATGTCTTAGTAGATAACACTGCATCACATTCAACCTTCTCTTTCATGGATGATTTTTCGGGGTATAACTAAATCAAAAAGGCTCCTGAAAACCGTGAAAAGACCACTTTTATAACTTTATGGGTTACATTTTCTTATATGGTTATGCCATTTGGTCTAAAGAATATAGGGGCGACTTACCAACAGGCAATGATAACACTATTTCATGATATGATGCATAAAGAAATCGAAGTGTACGTTGATGATATGATTGCCAAGTATCTTTAAGTGGAAAATCACACTGTCACTCTGCAGAAACTATTTGAACGGTTGAGAAAGTTCCAGTTAAAGATTAACCCAACAAAGTGTACATTCACATCATCTTCATGGAAACTACTTGGTTTTGTCGTGAGCAAGGAAGGAATAAAAGTTGACCCTGACAAGGTTCGAGTCATCATTGATATGCTACCACCTCAAACTCAAAAGGAAGTTAGAGGTTTCTTGGGGAGATTAAATTACATAGCCTGGTTTATTTCACAGCTAACTGCAACTTGTGAACCTATCTTTAAACTTCTTCACAAAAGTGATATAGAAGGATGGAATGATGACTGCCAAAATGATTTTGAGAAGATCAAGCAATACTTGCAAAATCCACCTATACTTGTTCCTCCAACTCTAGGACGTCCATTCATTTTGTATCTTACAGTAACAGAAAAATCCATGGGTTGCGTACTTGGTCCACACGACACCTCTGGAAGGAAAGAACAAGCAATATGCTATTTAAGCAAAAAGGTTCACAAAATATGAGGCTAATTATTCGATGTTAGAGAAAATGTATTGTGCATTAGCGTATGTTGCTCATCGGCTTAGACAGTGTGTGTTATACCACACCACTTGGCTAATTTCAAATATGGGTCTAATCAAGTATATCTTTGAAAATCCATAACTTTCTGGGTGAATTGATAAATGGTAAATGTTGCTCACGAAATATGATATTGTCTATGTCACGAGAAAGTCAATAAAAGAAAGTGTACTTGCTGATTATCTAGCAGATCAACCAGTGCAAGATTATGAGCCTATGAAGTTTGATTTTTCTGATGAGAACATATCAGTCATATTAAAAAATGAAGGAGAATCTATGGATCCGGAATTGTGGACAATGTTATTTGATGGCGCATCTAAAGATGTAGGACATGGAATTAGGGCAATCCTCATATCTCCTGAAGGAAAGTTTTTCCCATTCACGGTAAAACTATGCTTTGAATGTACAAACAATGTGGCAGAATATGAGGCATGTTCCATGATAATTCAAGCAGCTTGTGATATGAAGATAAGGAAGCTTCGAGTGTATGAAGATTCGTTATTGGTGATACGCTAACTAAACGAGGAATGAGAAGCTAGTGACTCCAAGCTGGTACCTTATAATAAACATGTAACTAATTTAAGCCAAACTTTTGAAGTGATCTCATTTGACCATATACCCAGAGAGAATAATCAAATCGTAGATGTATACTGGCAACTCTAGCGTCCATGTTTGCCGTAGACTTTAAGGAAGAAGTTCAACCCATAAAAATTGAGAAGTGAGATTTTCCTGCTCACTGTATACGCATTGAAGAAGAGCTAGGCACAATACCATGGTATTACGATATCAAGCAGTATATAAAGAATGAAGAATATCCATCCAAAGCTTCTGCGAATCATAAACGCACTATTAGAAGATTGTCCATGGGGTTCTTCTTGAATGGTGAAATATTCTATAAAAGAAACCATGATATGGTGCTTTTAAGACATGTTGATGCAAGGGAAGCAAATCAAATCATAGAGAAAGTTCACAAATGAATTTGTGGTGTTCATGCTAAGGACATATGATGGCCAAAAAAATCTTGAGAGTAGGATATTATTGGTTAACTCTAGAATCTGACTGCATCAAGTATGCCAAGAAATGTCATAGATGTCAAATTTATGCGGATAAATTCACGAACCCGCATCTCCTTTACATTTTATGGCCGCGCCTTGGCCGTTCTCTATATGGGTCATGGACGTCATTGGTCCCATCACACCAAAAGCCTCTAACGGGCATTGTTTCATTTTGGTCTCTATAGATTATTTTACTAAATGAGTGGATACGAGTTCTTATTCGAGTGTAACCAGAAGTGCGGTTGTTAAGTTCATTAAAAAGGAAATAATTTGCCGTTATGGTCTACCTGGGATGATCATCACAGATAATGGAACAAATTTAAACAAAAAGATGATGAGAGAATTATGTGAGCAGTTCAAAATTAAGCATCATAATTCATCTCCTTATAGTCCGAAGATGAACGGAGTAGTGGAAGCAGCTAATAAGAACATAAAAAAGATTATTGAGAAGATGACAGAGGTTTATAAAGATTGGCACGAGATGCTCTCTTTCGCACTACATGTATATCGCATATCAGTCCGAACATCAACTGGGGCAACACCGTTCTCTTTGGTATATGGCATGAAAGCAGTCGTTCTAATCGAGGTGAAAATTCCCTCTCTCAGAGTCTTAATGGAGGCGATATTAGAAGAAGCGGAGTGGGTACAAACACGATATGAGCAATTGAATTTCATCGAGGAAAAAAGATTGACTGCATTATGTAGAGGGTAATTATATTTAAGAAAAATGATGCACACATATGACAAAAAATTACATCCCCGATGTTTTCGAGAAGGAGACTTGGTGTTGAAAAAGATATTCTCATATCAAAAGGATCACCGGGGGAAGTGGACCCCAAATTACGAAGAACCTTTCATTGTCAAGAAGGCCTTCTCTAGAAGAGCTCTCATGCTAACAAACATGGATGGAGACGATTTACCACATACAGTTAATTCTGATGCAGTCAAGAAGTACTTCGTTTGACCACTCTAAGTATGGGAAAAGCGAAGTTGGGCAAAAAAATGTTTACAAAAAGTGCTGTCTCGAATACTGGAGAAATTCTTATTCCATAATTTTTTCCAAATCCTTGTTTGTAAACATTATTCATCATCATTGAAGAGTCTTTTTTTAGTTGACAAATACATATACTTCATCTTCTCATTATTTTCATTATTTCTTATTCTTCTCAATTCTAAGATATTATTAATTACTCTTGAAATAACTCAGAACTATAAACTTGGTTAGGTGAAAGTTAATTTAAAAAAAAAAAAAAAGAATAGGAACTAAGAAATGCGGTCTGAGTGCGAGGTGAAATCTGAAAAGTCACCACGAGAAAAGTCGGTATGCACACGATGAAGGCCAAGATACGATTGGAGGATTACAATTAAAGTACAGAAAAGAAGCAAAATATTGAGAAATTATTCATTTTTCTTTATCATTAACGTGAAGTCAAATATTGGGGCATAAACCAATGAATAATGATGCATCATTTTCTTGAAAGTATGCTTGATATTTCATTGCGAGTCCATGACCCTAGGCCAAGTGATTGTTTTGAGGGGAGAAGGATATGACTATGTATATGATTTGAAAAATAGTCCAAGACCTAAAAATAAGAATAATTTTCCAATGACTAAAAAATTAAAAAGGAGTAAAAAGGACTAAAAATAAAAAGTGAAGCCCCAAGTTTGCCTATAAATAAAGGGAGGTCTTTACTTGAAAATGAGGATCGGAGAGTGAGAAAGATAGGTGATTTTAGAGAGAGAAAGAATGGTCTTGAGAGAGAAGGAAATGATATATTTTAGAGAGAGTGTGAGTGAGAAAATAGGAGATACTTTCTAAGAGAGAGAGAGAGAAAGTCTACACTTCTATTCATCTTTCAACTCATTCCATTCTTTTTCTTAAAGTAGTTTAAATTTCTTATACTTAAGGTTACAATATATCTTGTTCATTATTCTTCATTATCTCTATTCTTCATACTCATGTAGTTGGTATTTTTTTTGTTTCTTTTTCCATACATAAGTAGTTTATTCCTTCTTTACCATTTCTCTTACTCTTAATCTTAAGTTTTATTTTCATGCATTGATGATTACTTTATAGGTTTGAAAATGAGATGTTTTTGTCATCAACTCATTCAATGAAGATGAAGATAAATCTTTTGAGGGGTGTAAAATTAACTCAATGTGAATCAACCCTTTAATGAGTTGAAAATGTACATTTGATGCAAAGATCCCCTATGATACTTTCTCATACATAAAAATACATAAAATAGAGAGTAAAACATCTATAAAAGATTATGCCAATATTAAAACTTTGAATTTTTTTATGTTCTTACAAGTCTTTTCTTTTTTTAGATTTTGTTCATCATTTTAGTGATATTAGTTTCAATTAGTCACCATTCATGATCATTCCTAACAATGAAGGACGAAAAGAAAAATGATAATTAGTAAGCTAAGTAGTAAAAAAATAAAAATGGGAATATTTATATCCAAAAAAAAATCTATTTTGAAAGCTTATTTTTTTTTTTATCTTTTTTTAGTGAACTTATTTAAACTAGTCGTTACCAATGATCGTTCACTTCTTATTTGATTAGTAATGGCTAATGAGGGAAAGAAAGAAAAATGATAATTAGTAGATTAAGTAATCAAAAATTAAATTATGTTCCCAAAAAAATCTATTTTTTTATCATTTTTCTTTCAATTTTTTTATAATTTATTTTATTGTTATTATTATTATTTTATATTATTTAAAAAAAAAAGACAAAATCTTGCAACAAAGGATTTCCACTTGCAAAATCTTGCAAAGATGCCGTAGCTCTTGTCCAAGAAAGCCGTAGCTTTACGCCTTTTATCATTTTTTATTGTTAATTCTTCTCTCTTTTCCTTTAATTTCATTTTATTTTTCTTTTTTGAACGTATGATAAAATCTTATGTTTATTTCAGTTCATACTTCTTTCTTCCATTGTTTTTACATACTCTACATATTTTTTTTTACTTTTCACAACATCTTTAAATTTGTCACATAGTTTATCATTTTTTTTACTTTTCTTAACTTTTTTCCTTCATAATTATTGTTCTCCATATCTCATATTTATTTATGTATCATTGTCATATTGTCATGATTATAATGTGATTCTTATTCATTCTCTTAGCATTAGAACTAACACTCATAATTAAAACCATAACAATTAGTTTAAATTTTATTAATTTTGTTATTTAGTTTTCACTAAAAAAACCCTATGACGGACTTTGAGATTTTTGGGATACTAAATTTCTCGAACTACTGAGGTGAAGAGTTATTCATGGGATATCGAGAATAACTCTAGATTTAAAAAAAGTATATAAAAAATAAACATAATAATTTTTCGATGGTTTTTGTACCACCCATTAAATGTCATTTGTTTTGTTCATTTTTATGATTCAAAATGTACAAAATGGGACACTCAAAAAATGATCTTCTTTAACTTTTGTTGTAAAAATAAAATTTTGATAGAATTTGATTAAATTTGATAACCATTTTATAAATGGGTGTTGTGGGGAGTTAATACCTTCCCTACACACAAATGACTCCCGAACCAACTTTGAGTTTTCGTAGACAAAAATTTTATATTTTAAAATCAGGTGACCGATCTAAAATGATTGGTGACGACTCTGAATTTCTTTTTTTTTCTTCCAAAAAATGATTTGTCAATCGCCACTCTACGTTGCATACACGTTACGATAACTTGGCGACTCCACTAGGGACGAAATTGGTCTAACCATTTTTAGATCGATAGAGAGTCAAGCCAAAATTTTATCATATGCTATCCTTTTTGTGTGGTTCTTTATTTATTTATTTGATTCATTGTTTTTCTTATTCATGCTTGTACTTTTATATAGTTCATTTTTTATGAAGTATATTTCTTTACATAATTTCTAATTTCACACATATACACTAGCCCTATACCCGGGCTTTCCGTTTAAGATTAGCGAGAATGAGTAGTGGAATGCCTTCGTGGAACATTGATTCCCTTGCAGGCTCATGAAAGTTTTCACTCAGGTCGACCATTTTGGGATACCGTTTGAGAGCCCCAGTTACTCCGTTCGGATAATAGTGCGGATAACTTGAGAGCCTATTAAGAGATTTGAGAGCCCGACCACACATGCATTTTGTTCTTAGAGCCCATCTCATGACTAATGTTTGATAAAAATAGAGATTCTGCTTAAATATGACATCATGATTAATTTTGTTCATGTATATATGTCCTATGCTCTTTAAACATTTTTTTTTTGTTTCCCATTGTTTCACTTCTGACTTCGTCTTTCTTTTTTGCATACATGCATCTTGCTGCGTAATAGGGATTACAAAAATGTATTCATTTCATTCATATTTTAGAGACCATGACTTCCACTCCGAGTATGATAGAAGATCAAGTTATAGTAGCCCAATGGTCAAAGGAAACACAAAAATAAAAAGGAGTTGTCTGAAAAAGGAGGATGTCATTCTTCTACCATCAATCACTAAGATAGAGTTCACACACTGACTTGGAGAGCTGAAGAAGATGTGGGAGGATTTCTCACCGGAGCAGAAAAATTTGTTCGTTAGTAAATATGGTCACATCGCTTATCTTCTGTATATTGCAGTGAACGCTCTCGTTCTTGAGGCTTTAATGCATTTTTGGTACCCTCTGTATAGATGTTTCACCTTTGGAACAATTGATCTTACTCCTACAATTGAAGAATATCAAACCCTCTTGAATGTCCCACTGCAAACCATAAATAAAGTTATAATTATGACAAAAAAGCTCGCATTAAAGAGGGCTTTATCCAAGCTCTTGGGTACTGTTCATGCATCTGAAATTGAGAAAAAGTTGAAAGTTAAAGGGGGGAATGAATGTGTGCCGTTGGATTACCTCCTAGACTTCACCCAAAATGTCTTGAAGGAAGATAAAGGTATGACTCTTTATGCTCTGTGTATTTATGGTACCGTGTTGTTTCCAAAGATTCAAGGTTATGTGGATGATAAGGTGATAAAAATGTTCCTGCAAGTTGAACATGGTGTTAACCCTGTTATTTCAATTCAACCTGAGACTTTTCGTTCCTTAAATCACATCCGAGTGTTTGGAAAAGGGAAGTTCATCGGCTCTCCATCTCTTTTGTGTATTTGTATTTTTAGCCATCTAAGATGTCCGCCAGATTTCATGTGTTCTCAAGTTAAGTTTTCAAGTCCATGGATGAAGGTGAATTCCCATTGTAGAATTTGGAATGGCCAAATGGAATCCACCGTTTCCCACAAAAGGGTGTGGCTCTCATACTTATCAAAGTTGAAAGATGAGGATGTTATCTGGAAAGTCCATTGGATGCCATTGACATCGATGATTTATAGATGTGGCAACTTTCAATGGGTCCCGCTCCTAGGACCATGGGGTTGTACTAGTTATGCTCCGTCAATTATACATGATACAATTTGTCCCTGCCATGCACACATTGAAGGATATTGAGATCAGTTATGATTCTCAAGATATTGAACAAAAATTGCAGCAGCTAATTGGAGCTTGGAAAATAACGAGAAGGGTGAAAAATGAGAAGAACCACATGAACGCACAAAGGAGTATGAAGCGTGGCTTGAGAATAGAGGCAAAGTAATTATTGCCTTACCAATTGAGGATTTACAATCATACAAGTTACCGGAAGCTCTTAGGAGATTGTTAAACCAACATTTATATATAAATATTAGAAGATCTGTTTGGTAAGTAAGAAGCCTATTTGACATCGTTCATCTGCGAATGATTTCAAATGTGAAAACAAAGAGGAAAAAGTTAACATTGCGTGAAAAAAGAGTGGACTTGCAGGATCCCAAATTAATTGACTTATTTGAGGCAACCCTGTCATCGTGGTTCATAGCCACGTGCTTTAATCCTCTATGCTATATGTCTAACTTCGTCTCCACTGGATATCTATTCCTCAAGAACCCTAGAAAAAGAAAATTTTAGGTCAACAAGATGTGAAGTAAAAGTGAAAAGTGGGAAAAAAAGGTTTCATAATTGGGGTTTTGAATAAGATGACATTTTCATTTTTTCCATATTGAATATTGAAAAGCCACGACACATCAAGGACTACACTTCAATTTATTGGATTTGTTGCTAAAATATTGGTATTAAACCCAAAGCTCTCTGTGGATGGCCAGTAGCCTAGGAAATGAAAGAATCGATAAAATTTTGGGAAATTTTGCATAATAGACAACTTTAAGGAGTGTGTTTTTAAAAAATTGCAGGTTTTCAATAGATTTAGGTAAATAGCAGGTTCCCTAATTAGTTAATAATTTTAGACTAAACTGGCCCTCATCTATGTATAACATCTTAGATATTTAACATTTACTTTATCAAAATTATTCAATAGTTGATTGATGACGTGACACTAAAATCTGCCATAACTTATCATTAGAATCAATCATTGAAACTAGAATATTTCCTTACCAGAATTAGCTACATAAAAAGGAAACTATAATCAAACATTGATTATCATCTAATTTAATTGAAAATAAAAATAAAAAATACGTTTGAATTGAAAGACAATAAATTTCAAAATATTTAATTAAATGTAAGGACCCCAACAAATCTAATTATAAAATCTATAAATCAAAGTTTAAAACCGTCAACTACAAATTCGTCAACAACTCGTTGATGAATTGACACTAAAAATTTGCTATTTATCTTATAAGAATTAGAATCAGTAATTGAAATTAAAATATTTTCTTATCAGAATTAGTTAAAAAAAACTAGAACCAATCATTGATTGTCATCTAGTTTATTTAAAAATTAAAAATAACATTTAAATTTGAAGATAATAAATTCTGAAATATTGAATTAAATGTAAGAATCTCACCAAATCTGATTATGAAATATGTAAATCGAAAATTAATATTGTCAACTACAAATTCATCAACAATTGGTTGATGACGTGGCACTAACAAATGTTGAAATATGTCTATAAAGTAGCGTGTAATAACTATTTATTTGCATTTAGTTGTTTCTCAAACATTAGTATTATTGAATTCTTATGAACAAATTGAAAGTTTTTTTTAAAAATTAAAGTGTGTTTATAAATTACTCAAGTCCTAGAACTTTCATCAATGAACAAAGAGTGAAGGCGGAGGCGTCTCCAGACGAACTCTTCTGAGAAAGTTCAGAATGATATTCGTAATTGTAGGATTGACTAGGCAATCGAATCTGATTACGACTATTAGGTTGAACTAATGGATACCAATCTTGGGGCATGGAAGTGGAGACTCAAACGGTTAACCTAGACATGTTATGAACGACCGGTAATAAATTAGTTTAGAGCCCAAAACCGTTTACCAAGTTTTAAATCTAATTATTATACCTTAATGGTATTTTTTTAATCACCTTAATCTTAAGGTGAATACTTAGCTTGAATTAATTAGTTACAATATTTGATATGCCAAATGAATGAGTTTGAATTGACGAGCAATACCTCGATTGTTGGAATTGTAATTCAACTAAGTTGGAGTTAACCTTGCCAGATATTTATTGAATTCAGTCATTGATTAAGATTTGTAAATTTTATGAGACAATTCACTATTATTTATTTTTTATTCACAATCAATAAATGAGTTAAGGAAATAATAACAAGAGGGGTAAAACGATAATTAGATTCCGCTCTTATTACTGATATTCACGATGGGTATTGTGTTAGAATATTCAATAGACCGTGAAAATAAAAAGGGTTTATTTACACCAACAGAAAATATAGTGCGCATGAATCGAGAGTTGATTCGGTATCGAAATTATAGTGGAGTCGTACGATGTTATGATTAAATAGGTCGAGAATTTATGGAGATAAATTCGTCGGGTATTTGAATCCTTAGCTTTGTTCATTTGGGTCCATTCCATCTTAGAAATAGCTCATGAGAACTAAGATAGAGAAACAAAGTAAATTGGATCAAAATATGTTTTGGTGGCAATACATATTTCTTACACACATATGTGATGGGTGATGACACTTAATTAGTTAAGTGTGATTATATGTATAGATATTAATTATTTTATTATATTCTAATTATTAGATAATTAGAAAATTAAAATAAATTAATAAATTAATTGATAATGATAAATTAATTTTTCAAATAGATTGATGAATCTCGATAAAACTCAAACTCTAGGGAATATTACAATTTTCGGCAATTATGAATATATGGGGTGAATTTTCAGAAATTCAAAAATATGTGGGTTTATTTATAAATATAAAAAAGTACATTTTATTAATATCTAATAGTAATTTGATAGCAGATAAATCTGTGATAAGATAAAGTTGTTTGTTAACAAAGTAAAAGGAGAAAAATGTTTTCCCCTCCCTCCCGGTTGCTGCCGAAAATTATAATAAAGGAGAAATTTTTTTATTTTTCTTCTTCAATCATTTTGAGAGCCCACACTCAAATTCCTACACAAAATTCTCGTGAGATGTATTTATGAAATTAACGAGTGATTGTTGGTGGACGAAATTCAAAAATCGCTCTTGGAGTTCAAGTGCGTGAGTCAGATCCCGAAGCTTGAAGAACACGAAGAACGCTCGAAAAAATTCCACCAGTCCAGGAATTCTCCGATACAGAGTATAGGTGAAAAAATTATTTCTAACATTATCTTCTCGTTTAATGTCGTATATGTATAATCACACGTTGTTTGGTTTTAAGTTATTTATTTTGATTAAATAAGTTAATTGGAATTTTTTTGATATTATTCACACGAACCGTTTGTGATTCAAACTTGTTTATAATTAATTTTAAAATCAACCGGTCCCGACAATTGGTATCAGAGAAACATGTTCTTGATTATGCATATTGATATTTGAAACGAACGTATCATGAATTTTGTGGATATTGACATATGATTTTGTATGGTAGTTTTAAAACTGTTTTAAATGTGTTATGTGATTGGATTCCTAACTGTTGGCTCTAGGCATTTTATTTCAATTTAGAATTGATGTACGCCGGATTCGAGGCATATGATTTTATGTATTTTTGTTGTTGCAAAAGTTGTAAATTTATAAATTTAATGTAAAATCATCGTCGCCTCGATACCGTCACCGAAAACCGCTCAAAACTGTAGTCGAAAAGTTATCGGACAGTCACCGAGAAGTGAGCGGGGAATGCACGATTTATGCAGAATTACTGTTCACACCGGAATTACTGTTCACACCAAAATTAGTGCTCACACCGGAATTGTTGTTCATGCCGGAGTTACTGTTTGGCGGCCATGGTACTGTTCTGGTGCCCGTCGCCGCTACTGTCCGCTTCCGTGCCCTGCATGGTACTAAGGTTTATTAAACCCTAGGCGATAACAATTAGGGTTTAGGAAACCCTGTAATGTTTCGCGATAACCCTTATCTTATTTTTTTATCTTTTAAATTTTGAATTTTGAAATTTAAATTTTAAACGGATAAAATATAATTTTGAATTCAAAGATAATAATCTATTTTATCTTTTTATGTGTTGAATCTTAAATTCAAAAGATAATTATCAATGCTATATTTTTATATTTTTTTTTTTAAAAAGGAGGATAATTACTGAGATTATTTAATTAGGAAATTTAAATTTTGAATTTTTGAAATTTGAAATTTGAATTTAAATTTTAAAATTTAAAATTTGAATTTTGAATTTGATTTTAAAATGAGAATGAACTTTTGTAAAACGTTACAAAGTGGTGAGACAATCTGAAAGACAAATAGATAATTACAGACACCATGAAGATTTGTAAATTAATTTTTAATATAATATTCTTTTTAGGTTGTAATTAGAAATGAGCCAATAGGGAGGTTAATCTTAAATGCATGATTTAATTTTTAATCGTACATCATCATATAACATGCCATATAGAACTAGAGATATGTCAATATCAAATTGCCATGTGACATGTACATGCATCATTGTAAATTAGTTATAATAGTTAAAATTTAATTACAATGTGAAATTTATAATGGTTATGATTTTAAATTGGGATTTAAAATTAAATAAAGGATTTATAAATTTCATCACGTTTTTCAAATTAATAAAAGTTATGTTTTGAAAAACAACAATAAATCCAAAGTTTTTTTTTCAAAAACTAAGTGGGATGGTCGTTTATGTTCCAACATTCCCAAGGTCTCCAACATAAACTTGATCGTGCCATGAGGAATGGTTTAGAACCAGCCATAGTGGTCCTCTGTTCAATGAGAAAAACTTTGAAGTTGTGTCACTTTGAGTCATCGAGTTGCTTGAGAAGTTAAGACTTCTAAAGGAAGTGGTGGGCTAGGGCCGTCCCATAGACGAACTGTTAGTCCATAGCAACTTTTATGAGCCGATGCGTTGGTTAAACACTTAGATTGAAGCACATTGCAATCCCCACTTAGGGGCTAGTCAATGGGGCCAAGGTGACCAAAACCATTGGTGATTGATTAAGCTAGATATGGAGATATTTGAGCATTAACTAAACCAGAAGAGTCTCGATGCGATAAAAGATAGTTTGGACTTCATCCCTAGATGAGACAAGCTATCATTTTTTATCATAACATCATGGAGGAAATATTTTTTGATGGATTTTTAAGTAGTTGCATCACACAACATACTTTCATAAACAATTGAGCATTTATTGACACCACTTTATCTATTCTTTTTTATAATCATGTCAATATCCCCATTCTCAACTATCTTAAACGCGGATAATTTAACTGGTGATAATTATAGTGATTGGAAACACAATCTTGATATCGTACTGATGATTGAAAAGCACAAGTTCGTGCTCACCACCCCTTGTTCCTTTAAGCCTTTTAGTGAATCGACTTAAGAGGAAAATGATGTTTATGCTTCCTGGCTACGTTCTGATGAGATAGAGCCATGTATTACATTTTGGCTTTTGTTAGCAATGTGTTGCAACAATAACACTAGAATTCAGAAACGACCGCTGATATGATGTTGAACATTACCAAAATGTTCAGAGATCAAGGTCGTTAAGCCAAACAGAAAGTTGTGCGAAACCTTATGAACTGTAGGATAAAACCTGGAACTCTTGTCAGATAACATATAATGCTAATAATTAGTTAATAGAATAAGATGGAGATCATGGGTGCTGGGGTTGATGGCGAGACTCAGGTGGATATGATCCTAGAGACTTTGCCTGATACCTTCAAGAATTTCAAACTTAATTATTTAATGAATAAGTTGAGGTACTCACTTCCTGAGATTATGAATGAGTTGCAAGCCACTAAGACTTTGTTTCAAAAGGGAAAGAGGAAGACTGGTGATGCAAACTTTACTGAAAGTAAACCTTCTACCTCTGGCGCCAAAAGGAAACATGAGAGGATGTCTGAATCAGGCTAAGAAGCAGAACTCAAAAGTTACAAATTGTAAGGATACTGCAAGGTGGACATGTTGTGAGATAAGTGTCATAACTGTAGAGTTGATAACCATTGGATAGGCAACTTCCTGGATTAAGCAGATATCTTGGTCGAGTTCATCGTCCGTATGGAACTTGATAACGGTTATCTGTTTTTACGTGATGTTTATTATACCTCAATTTTTTTGGGAAAAACCATATTTCAGTAGCTAGTTTACTTGATCAAGGATTCAATTTGAATTCATTGATAAATATATTGGTATTTTTAGAAATGAATACTTAATTATTGTTGCACGCATGTTTAATAAACCGTTTCATGTAAAATCAATAGTTCCAATGATATGTGATGCTAAAGTGAATAATGATTCATAAAGGGATAGTAAAAGGTTGAAGTATAACTCGACCAATCTAACCTATTTGTGGCCCTTAGACCTTGGGTATATTAGCAAGAACAAGATTAAAATACTTGTGAATGATGATGCTTTGTAAACTTTAAGTGTGAGATCACCACCCACATGTAAATCCTGTATTGAAGGAAAAATGAACAAGAGAAATTTCTCAGCAAAAGGTGAAAGAGCCATTCAATGCCTTGAACTCATACATAGTGATGTATGTGGGCCATTGAATATCCAAGCAAGAGGAGGTTATGAATACTTTGTAACCTTCACTGATGACTACTGACGTTTTGGTCATGTTTATCTAATGCGTCAAAAGTCTGAAACCTTTGAAAAGTTCAAAGAGTATAAGGCCTTGGTTGAAAAGCAATTAGAAAAATAAATCAAAACACTACGATCCGATCGTGGTGGAGAGTACTTGCTAGTAGAGTTCGAAGACTTTCTTAAGGAAGAATGTATTCTTTCTCAGCTTATAACATCTGGTATGCCACAACAAAATGGTGTGTCAGAGAGAAGGAATCGAACTTTGATGGATATGGTTAGATCCACGATGAGTTACTTATCCCTACCAGATTCCTTCCGAGGATATGTCTTGGAAACAAAAACATATATTCTGAACCAAGTTCCGTCGAAGATGATGCCTGGTACACCATATGAAAGATGGTATGAACGAAAGTCATATATTAACCATTTTAATATATGGCAGAGCACATCACACGGTCTAAAATTGAAGACAGACAAGTTGGCCAGTCGCTCAGAATTATTCATGTTCGTAGGATATCCTAAAGGAACGAATGGGTACATCTTCTATAGTACGACTGACCATAAAACTTTTGTTAGCACGAATGCTCATTTTCTTGAAGAAGATTACATTAAAAGTGTTCATCTGAGAAGCACAGTTGTGCTAGAGGAATTATTGAGTGGGAGGATACTGACTCCCCAATCAAAAGTTGTTTATGATTCAATAATAGAAGAACCATGACATGTCCTGAAACAAACTTATGGCAAGAAGCCATGAACGTTGAGATACATTTGATGTACTTGAACAGAGTCTGGAAGCTTGTAGATCCTCCTAAAGGGGTAAAACTCATAGGATGCAAATGGATCTATAAGAATAAAAGAGGTTCGGCAGGGAATGTAGAGACATTAAAAGTTAGGCTAGTAGCCAAGGGCTACACCCAAAAGAAAGGTATATACTACGAGGATAGCTTTTTAACGGTGGTCATGCTTAAATCCACCCGAATCCTTTTGTCCATTGCTACTGCCCTTGATTATGAAATCTGGAAAATGGACGTCAAGACTACTTTTCTGAATGACAATCTTGATGAACACATTTTTATGGCTCAACCAGACGGGTTCATGGAGAAAGGCCAAGAGGGCAAAGTTTGTGATTTGTAGAAGTCCATTTATGGACTTGAGCAAGCGTCATGATCGTGGAATATTAGATTTGACGAAACTCTTAAAAACTATAGTTTTGAACAGTTAGTAGACGAGCCCTGTGTGTATAACCTAATACACGAAGGGAAGGTTATTTTTCTAGTCTTGTACGTAGATGATATTCTATTTAAAAAAATTATCTGATGTCAAGATTTGGCTTGCAAAACAATTTGATATGAAGAATATTGGAGAAGCTGCATTTATCTTAGGTATTCAGATCTTTCGAGATAGGAAGAACAAACAATTGGCACTGTATCAAACATCTTATATTGATAAGGTATTGGATCGCTTCACTATGTAAAACTCCAAAAAAAGATTTCTTCTTTTTAGACATGGTGTCAGCCTTTCCAAGGAGCAATCTCCCAAGACTTATCAAGAAGATGAAAAACATGAGAAAGATTCTCTGTGCCTCAACCGTAGGAAGTCTCATGTATGCGATGCTTTGCACTAGGCTAGACATTTGCTATACCGTGGGCGTGGTGATAAGTTTCCAATCTAATCCTGGAATCGAGCATTGGAATGCCGTTAAGCATATCCTTAAGTATCAGAGGAGAACAAGGAACTACATGCTTGTGTATTCAAGAACTGACCTGAATATGATGGGGTATACTGATTTAGATTTTCAAGCAGACAAGGATTCTAAGAGGTCTACGTTAGGATCAGTGTTCATCCTGAACGGTGGAGCAGTTGTATGAAGAAGTATCAAGCAGTCTTGCATTGCTGATTCTACCATGAAAGCTGAATATGTGGCAGCTTGTGAAGCTGCAAAGGAGGGTGTATGGGTTAGGAAGTTCTTGAAGACTCTGGAAGTTGTTCCAGATGTTGACAAGCCCATGACACTTTATTGTGATAACAGTATAGCTGTAGCGAATTCTAAGGAACCTAGAAGTCATAAGAGATCCAAACAAATATAATGTAAATATCATCTGATTAGAGAAATTGTTAAGCATGGAGCCATTGTGGTTATGCATATTTCGACGGTCAACAACCTAGCAGATCCATTCACGAAGACTTTAAGTAGTAAAGTTTTTTATGGTCGTCTGGAGGGCTTGAGGATAAGAGATTGTACACGCATACTTTAGTCCAAGTGGGAGATTGTTGGAATATGTCCATAAAGTAGCATGTAATAACTATTGATTTGTATTTATATATTTTTCAGACATTAATATTATTGAATTCTTATGAATAAATTGAAAATTTTATTTTAAATTAAAGTGTGTTTATAAATTAGTCTAAGTCTTGGAACTTTCATCAAAGAATGAAGAATGAAGATAGAGACGTCTCTAGACAAACTCTTATAAGATAGTTTAGAACGATATTCACAGTCTTAGGATCAACTGGATAATCGAATCTGATTATGACTGTTAGAACATGTTGAATAGACCAACAACAAATTAGTTTAGAACTCGAAACTGTTTATCAAGCTCTAAATCTAATTGTTACTTCTTAAGGGTATTTTCATCATCACTTTAATTGTGAGGTGAATACATAGCTTAACTTAGTTAGTTGAAATCTTTGGGATGTCAAATGAATGAGTTTGAGGCGGGCAATACCTTCGCTATTGGGATTGTAATTCAATTAAGTTGGAGTTACGTGATTCACATATATGAAAATTCGTGGTTCGATAATCAAAGTAACAATATCACCTTATGCTTTATCGATGGGTGCGTGAATAAATGAACCTGGCCAAGTATTCAATGAATTGAGTCATTGATTAAGACTTGTGAATTGTACAAGACAATTCACTATTATGTCTTTCTTATTCGTAGTCAATAAAAGATTTAAGGAAATAATAACCAGATGAGTAAAATAGTAATTTTATACCCCGCTCTTGTTACTGATATTCACGATGGGTATTATGTTAATTATTAAGTGGACCGTAAAAATAAAATGGTTTATATACACCAACAGAAAACGTAGAGCGCATGAATCGAGAGTTGTTTCGGTATCGAACTTATAGTGGAGTCGTACGATATTATGATTAAATAGGTCAGGAATTTATGGAGATAAATTAACCAGGTATTTGAATCATTGGTTGTGTTCATGTGAGTCCATTCGGTCTCAGAAATAATTTATGAGAACAGGAATAGAGAAACAAAGTAAATTGGATCAAAATGTGTTTTGCTGCCAAGACATATTTCCTACATCTATATGTGATTGGTGATGTCACTTAATTAATTAAGTGTGATTATATGTATTAAAATTAATTATTTTATTATTTTCTAATTATTATATAATTAGTAAATAAAAAAATAAAAAAATAATTAATTGATAATGATCAATTAATTTACAATCTATCTCGATACAACTCAAACTCTAGGGAATATTATAATTTTCGGCAATTATGAATATATGGAGTGAATTTTCAGAAATTGAAAACTATATGAGTATATATATAAATATCAAAAATTATATTTTATTAATATCAAATAGCATCTGACTGCAGATAGATCTGTGATAAGATACAATTACTTGTTAACAAAGCAAATGGAGAAAAACGTTTTCCCCTCCCTCCCGGTTACCGCCGAAAATTATAATGAAGGAGAATTTTTTTATTTTTATTTTTCAATCGTTCTGAGAGCCCCCACTCAAATTCCTACATAAAATTCTCATGAAATATATTTATGAAATTAACGAGTGATCGTTGATGGATGAAATTCACAAATCGTCTCTTGTAGTTCAAGTGCGTCATTCAGATCCTGAAGCTTGAAGAACACGAAGAACGCTTGAAGGAATTCCGTCAGTTCAGAAATTCTCCGATTCAAAGTATAGGTAAAAAAATATTTCTAACCTTATCTTCTCGTTTAATGTCTTATATGCATAATCGCACATTGTTTGATTTTAAGTTATTTAATTTAAATTAAATAAATTAATTAGAAATTTTTTATATTCAGCCCATGAATCGTTCGTGGTTCAAACTTATTTTTAATTAATTTTAAAACTGATCGGTCCCAACAAAACTTTGCTATTTACCTTTAATTTTAAAAAATGTGTTATTTTTCAAAACTTGATTTTCTATATTTGACTATATCATTTTTTTAATTTACTATTTCTAAATAAGGTAAAATATATTAATTAATAAGTAAACAACTTTTTTTTCGCTTAGAAATTTCTAATAAAAATTATACTAATTCGATTCAAATTTAGTAACAAGTGTTATGTCAATTAAAAATTGCCTAATATACTGTAAATTCTTTAAAAATAATTGCACCAAATAGAGAAGTTTTGAAAGCCAGTTAATAAATAACAAGTTTTTGTAAAATTTAGGTACATATCATTTTTTGTGCCTCGTCAGCAACGAGCTGCTGATGAATTTGTTGTTGACGATTTTAACCTTCAATTTATAATTTAATAATATGATTTTGTGGGGCCCTTAAATTAATTAGATATTATAATATTTACTGTCATTCAATGCAAACATTAATTTTAAAAAAATTAAATTAAAATGATAATCAATAATTGATTTTGTTTCCAATTTTTAGCTAAATTCTTGTAAGTAAAATTTATATTCCATTAGTGACATTATCACTTCTGGATATTCAACACTTTTTAAGGAAAACCAGTGTAGGTTCATGTTTCTTCTTTCTCTATTAGTTATAGTCTTATAGGCATTCTCGAAGCTATACAGTTTCATTTTGCCTAAAAAACCACTCTAATTCGTGTTTATTCTTCCTCCATAACCGATAGACAAACTCAAAGCTGCACAATTGCATTTTTTGAAGAAAAATAAGTGTAGTTTGTGTTCCTTCTTACTCCATAATTGTTAGGTTCAAACACTGAATGTTAGTTTTGTTATTATTCATCTATTTTCTTATTAGATTGGCCAAATGGATGATGCATTGATTTCGGTTTTATTTGACTGTTCACCATATATTTTCTATCATGTGTTTTGTTAGAATTTATTTTCATCTTTTTATTCTATCACGTGGTTAAATATCATTTCTCGTGATTTATTCAGTATGTCTTTCATTGTTAGGTTTCAATATATGTTATATATATATATATATGTTTCAATGTCATATTTTCAATAGATTTTTGTTGTTTGATCTCGTGGTTTATGTTTCGAAGTCATTTTTTCTTGTTTTAGTAAATTATTATATATGTATTTAAATAATTAGTTTATTCTCAGAAACAATAATCATATGAGGAACTTGTCCATCCTCTTGGTAATAATAGTTAATGGAATGTTCCGAAAAAGATTCAAACTCATCATATTATACCCCCAAAGATAAGACGTTCGGTTGGTAGACTGAAGAACAGATGATCCTTTCGATAGGTGAATTTAACAAGGTAAAATGTGAAATGTGTCATATGATCGGACATAATAGAAAGAGATGCAAGAACCCGTTAGCGTCAACCAATGGTCAATCAAATAAACAAAAAATAGAGATTTGATTTTGAAGATTATATGTTTTCAGAATAATGTTTTGTTTTTCTATTCATTTTGATGGATGATGGTTTTTAGTATTTATTCATATATTGTTATTATTACAACATATCAGTTATTGACTAACGATATATCCGTTTTTTATTTTATTTTCAATTATTGATTATCAATCATTGTTGGTCAGTTAATGACTACGAACATGGTTAATTGATCTTTTATACTAGTAACACATATGTAGCGCATACGAATTGATATTCAACAATTTTTAGTTTCAATAGTCCAAAAACAATGTTGTGATAACCAACCATATATTTATCACAAAAGTTCACAAAAGTCGATTGACCAAAATAGAGAATCAATATTACCGAACAACTAAAATCCATCATAAAAAATCCATGAGATCAAATTAGTTTGTTTTTGGTAATATCTGATTGGAGGGAAGTGTTCTATTTAAGTGTGTTTCAAGGGTAGATTTGGGCGGGATTTTTATTTTATTTTTTTAAAATTTTGTAGTTACTTGATTTACGGTTATGAAAAATATAATTAGAAAAGTTAAGCATTAATTACTCCCATATATATATAGTATCATTGGAACCAATATATCACGTATATACGTATGATATACTATAATACCTTCAAGAACACGTAATATCTAATTTCTTGAAAGATTTTTACAATAATATTTGTTGATGTAGTTGTATTATTATTATCACAATACTCGAAATAAACTTCATATGTGCTGGAAGTGTTTATGGTTATTTTTTATATATTTAATTTAAATTTTATTAATTTTTTTATTTAGGAGTTAATTGATTGAGAGAAGTTACGAATCAGCAATTTCCAAGAGATTTTTAGTCTGTATAGTTGTGATTCTTAAATACGGTTTTAAAGGAAAGTGATTTATTTAAGCGTAATTCAAGGGTAGGTTTTGGCGGGATTTTTGTTTTTTTAAATATTTTGGTAGTTACTTGATTTACGGTTATAGAAAATATAATTAGAAAAGTTAAGCATTAATTACTCCCATATAGTATCATTGGAACCAATATATCACCTATGTACGTATGATATAATCTAATACCTTCAAGAACACGCAATATCTATAAATTTCTTGAAAGATGTTTGCAATAATATTTTGTTGATGTAGTTGCATTACTAATATCGAAATAAACTTGCGTACATGAGGGAAGTGTTTATTGTTATCTTTTATAGATTTGATTTAAATTTTATTAGTTTTTTTTATTTAGGAGTTAATTGATTTAGGGAAGTTACTAATTAGCGATTTCTAAGAAATTTTTAGTTTGTGTAGTTGAGATTATTAAATATGGTTTTAAAGGAAAGTTACTAATTGGTAAATGCTTTTTGGTATGTTTGAATTTCAAATAGCTACTTCCTAATTTATAGTGTCTATCAGTTAGGTATATCAGATATATATCGATGATATACAAGTGAAATTTGGTAACATGTTATATATAGATGAGGGTCATATTAGTCCAAAATTATTGACTAATTAAAAAATATGTTATTTACCTAAATCTATTAAAAACCTATTATTTTTTAAAACACACCCCTAAAAGTTGTCTATTATGTAAAATTTCTATTTTTTAAAAGGTATTCTATTGGACCTTGAAGGGGAAGGAAGAATGCCTAATTTGCTGTATATATATATTTTTTAAAAGTATTCCATTGGATCTTATACTAAGAAGGAGATGGAAGAAGATGAGTCAATATGTTAATTTGTTCTCGGTATGGTCCATTGAAAAAAGAATCATATATTTTTTATAAACATTCTTTTTTATTTATCATTACATTGTCATGTCCTTTTTTTTTTTTTAAATATTTCCACCTCGTGGTTTCAAGTACTTCGATTTTTTTGATAAAAGGACATGCTATGTAAATGAAAAGAAAACAAAGGATAATATGCTTATAAAAATCAAGAAAAATGAAGTTGGAAATAGATAAAAAAGAAAGACAATTTTCCTCCGCCTTGAAAGGAGAAGGATTCTTGAAGTGCCAATAGACGTCCATTTTTAAATTCACCGATCCCATATTATTTACTTTTAGAATGTCCAATGTCAAAGCCATTGAATATGCAAGTTGCCGATTCCTCACTAAATTATGTAATGTTTTTTATCTACTGGATTACAGGGGCATTTTATCAGAGGTTTCTACTGTATCAATCTTCTCCTGTTTAATTCTAGTTGAAGGATATACTCAAGGGTTAGTACTACTGTTCTCGTAGGAAAATTATAATTCGAGTCCGCTCATTTCATTTTAGAAGTGAAATTTAAATCATTTTCATTATCAGATTCTTCTCTTCAATCATTGATAAGAACTAATGAGTAAAGTTTAATTCAAATTGGTCATTTTGATTGATTGTTTTTACGTATATTATAAATAAAAAAGTAGTAGGAACTAGAATAAACAATGAAAAAAGATTTTAGAATGTCTAGGATTGGGCTAAAAGGGTTTCTTAATGCCTTCCCCTTTTTCCTCATCGGAGTTATTCACATCAAGAATTGAATAGAAATATGGAAGCATCACCAACATTCATAGCATCACCAACCTTTATAACACCAGCTTATGGTCCCAACCTCAACGATGACAACTAAACAGGATGGTTGCACTCATTATGAAACTTAACCTAACATTTTACGGCATGAACTGCCGATAGTTATGCACCACCTTGTATGCGTTCCTAAAGATACCCCTCTCTTTTAAGTGGATTGGTAGCATGTCAAGTCCAAGTAAGTTTCTTCACTTTCCAAAAGAACCTGATAGTGGAGGAAGACCTCCTAAGCATATGAGATATATGGCTAAAGAGAGAGACAAAATGACCATTTCTTGAGAACAATAGCTAAGAGTCTTTATGCTACCACTTGGATGTGGAACATGTTCGAATTGTGTCTAAAAATAGGGTGTAATAACTATTTATGAGTATTTAGTTATTTCTCAGACATTTTATATTACTGAATTTTATGAATGAATGAAAGTTTTCTATTAATTGAAGTGTATTTGTAGTTTACTCAAATCCTGAAACTATTGTCAACATAAGAAGATCAAAGACAGATGAGTCTTCCAGACAAACTCTTTTGAAATAGTTTAGAACGTTATTCGCAGTCGTAGGATCGACTGGGCAATTGAGTCTGATTATGACTGTTAGGTTGAGCCAAATGATGCCGGTCTAGGGGCATGGGAGTGGACACTCTGATGGTTGACCTAGATATGTTCTGAAACATGTTGAATAGACCCGTAATAAATTATTTTAGAATAAAACTATTTATCGAGCTTTAAATCTAATTGTTACACCTTAAGAGTATTTTTATAATTACCTTAATCCTGAGTTGAATACAAAGCTTGACTTAGTTACTTGTGATCTTTGATACGTCAAAGGAGTGAGTTTAAATTGCCGGACTATACCTCGACTGTTGGGATCGTAACTCAACTATGTTGGAGTTGTGTGATTTACATATATGAAATTTCATGGTTAGATTGCATCAATAACAATATCACATTCCGTTTTATTGATGGATATGTGAATAAATAAACCAGACCTGATACTCGATGACATGAGTCATCAAATAAGACATTGTGAATTGTACGACACACTTCACTGATATGCCTTTTTTGTTCATAGTCAATAAAAGAGTTAATGAAATAATAACTAGAGGGGTAAAATAGTAATTTTACATCCTCATCTTGTTATTGATATTCACGAAAGTTAATATGCTAAAATATTCTATGGACCGTGAATTAAAGAGTTTATTTGCACCAATAGAAAATGTAGCGTCCATGACTCGAGAGTTGATTTGACATCAGACATATAATGGAGTCGTACGATGTTAGGATTAAATAGGTCGAGAATTTATGAAGATAAACTTATCGGGTATTTGAATCTTATAGATTTATTCATGTGGATCCGTTCGCTTTCAGGAGTAGCTCATGAGGACATGAGTAGAAAAACAACATCAGTTGGACCAAAACTTATTTTGGACCAAGGTGTATTTTCCGAACCCAAATGTGGTGGGTGTTGTCACTTAATTAGTGAAATGCATGTAATTAATGTTCAAATTAATTGATTTATTACTTTATGATTATTGGATAATTAATAAATAAAAGAAATTAATTAATTAATTGATGGAGATAAATTTAATTTATCAATTGAGATTGATGAATTTGTACACAACATTAACTCTAAGGAAATATCTAAAATTTCGGCAATTGTAAAGTATAGGGGTGAATTTTTGGTAATTTGACATATATGAATATATATGCAAATTTCACAAATTATTATATAAGAGATGACAATAGGGTTGCATCTCTAACCCTACATAGTGTGTGATTACATAAAGCAGAGAAAACATAATTTTTTTCTCCTCTATTTTACGGCTGGAATTCATTGTAGAGGAATAAATTTTTTATTTTTCTTCCTCATATGTTTTGCGTATCCACACTCAGTTCCTAACGGTGTCCGCATGAGATAATTAATTAATTAATTCGAGTTCTACGAAAGACGAAGAATGCGAAGACAATCAATATGATTCCACCAAGTCAGAAGTCTCTGATACAACAAAATGTATAAGATAGTTTCTATCTCTTTCGAATACGTGTAATTAAATATGCATAATCAAGTGTGTGGTTTTAATATTTAATATGATTAAATTCGTTTTAATTTTTTTTTTGATATTCCGCCTACGAACTGTTCGTGGTTCAACGATTTTTCTTCAAATTTTTAAAACCTGATCCAACAGAACATTCATGGTGATGCTCACAATTTTGATAGCTATTTTAGTGATTTGGGTGAGATCTCTCAAGAAGTATCAAGTTTTTGTAAAAGATAATGAATTGAATTATTATACTCCTGACTATGAAACCAAAGATACTAGTATCTTTCTAGCATTTTAAGTAAGTCCTCAACGTGGAGTTTCACCTAAGGAAGCAAGTGCTATTGTAATTGCTCAATCTTCTAATGATACATGGATAACTCTGATGAGCTTCCGAGTCGTGACCGTTACAAAAACTAATGCTACTCCAATGAGCCTATCAACTACTTTATTGCCTACTTTGATTTCAAGTTTTTTTGAAATATATATATGAATCATTTTTGGATTATAAGTATAACCCCTTTTATGAATCCATCTTACTTCAATAACTCGAACCTTACCACCTCTAGGTAGTTTTAGATAAATTTTATTTCAAGTAGATACCTGAATGTCAAGTATGACTCATAATAATATATTTTCTGGGGCATTCCATGATTCTTTCACCATCTCAGGCATTAATTTACCTACTAAATGTCACCCATCTCTATCAAAGATCCCAATATCACAATTTCATTTTTCTCTAAATTTATAGTGGGCTTCTAGATGTAGTATTTTGTAAGTGATTCTTTCAAGGTGGTGGTTTGCTACATGAATTTGAATATCATATTTTCATATCTGCAAAGAAATATAAATAACTTCGTATACTAGATGCTCGCTACTTAGCATTGCATCTTCAGAATTGTAATCTTACCGTGGCATATAAGCTACTAATACATTTTTCCCAAAGCTAGTTTGCTAACTATAGCAGCACTTTCGATAAACTTTACCCTTTTTAAAGCATTTACCCAGCTGAACAAACAAGTTATCGAAAGTACTAAAGAATTGTAATTATTTGGCTTGGGATGTAGTGTAATCTTCAATCTAGGTTTTAAGTCTAAAACATCTTTTTCTATAATATATCAATCCATATTAACATGATCAGTTGACGCAGTTGATTAAGTCTCTATATTCTAGAAGTCTTAAGTTCGGGTCATATTTATCACAATTTCCCTTTAGAGTATGCATTCTCTCAACAAAAATAAAGTAATTTGATATTCTCATAATTCTATGGTAACATCATTAGCACCAAATACAATAATTTTAATTTTCTAACATCTTATTTTTCTACGATCACATTATCAGAAAATTAAATCCATAGATCACTAATGATCTTTGTACCAAACGTTCTTATAAAATTTGTAAATTTGTAAAAAAAAAATCAAACTTTCTCATGGGTAAATATTTTATTTTCTCAATATTTATTAAACATAGTTGCATTCAAATCAAATAAAAACGAACAAGAATTTATCCTGGCGATATTTCCGTCGTATGTCTGTCTATATTGTCACCACCCACTTTCCATCTCTTTCTTTTTTACCCAATACCTCCACTAATTTGGCTATCACCACTGCTTTTGGCTTTCCACCAAACTCTTCAGACCTCCTCTAAACAAAATGGTAGTAAGAAAAATTTTCCAACTTTGTCGGCAGGAAGAAATTTCTTCTCACACATTGCTTTATCAACTTTTCATCATCCACGATTTAATATTGCTAACATCAACCCTCGGCTGATGTCAGTCACGTCTTAATAAATTATCAGTCGCAATCTTGAACAATAAGGTTTCCGTCTGAGTCCAATTCCATTGTGCCTCATTAGTAATTTAGCTTCTACCTGCATTTAGTGAATAAAATGCATGCTTCAACATCTCAAGACTTTTTCACCTTTACAAGGTTGGATCAAGGTTAATATAAATGGTAAGTCTTTGGGTATTCCTGATGCCGGTGGCTGTAGGGTGTTTTTTACATCGTTTTGAATTTATATATGTTTGGTTTGAAAATTTCGGCCAATGCGTTAGGTTGAAAATCACCTGGACTGCGGATGATCAACGGTCTGAACCAAATTTACTCCCTATTGAATTAGTGCGCGAGCATGCTAAAATTCGGTAATGAATTTAAAAAAAAGGTATGAATTACTAAGGTCTGACTTCTAATCAAGAAACGGATGTTAAAAAGTAGGGAACGGATCTCCTCTATAATTCTAGACTACTACTAAAACTAAGAATTTGGATGATTAAGAAGAGTGCAATGAAGCAAATGAGAAAATAAAATCGATAACTTTTATTGAAATATTTGAAAACTAAAATGACAAAGGTAGGGATCAAATCTAAGTTTACTGAATGGTAAAAGAAAAATAAAAGACTTGAAGTTAAAAATAAACTAAGGAAAACAACGTAAATTGATTAAAAAACTAAAGAGTAAAAAATGAAAGGTTACATGTTGAAAGATTGATTGATTGAAGTCTCATTCTCTGTCTACTTGATCTTTTTTATAGGCGTAGAGCCTTCACTCAAGTAGATTCTCCTTGAGTTGATGATAAAATATGATAGAATCATCTCTATCTTGATTTAAAATTTAAATGTGAAGCTCTTTTTTTTAAATGAGATTTTATCCTTTAAGATTTATAGCCAAGTTCAATCTTAAAGTAATGGGAGAAGTTTCAAATGTAAAATTATGGCTCAAACAATATCAAATGTTACTTCTCGGTTCCTCTAGACATGGTATTTGCCTTTGAAGCTGAGCTTATACTGTTATTCATGCAATCGAGTGAGTGAAGAAGTTTGGTTGGAGAGTGATTCGGTTTTTATCGTGTAGCTTCTGTTGGCATCTGTTGGCAGAATCTGTTAAAATTTCTTGAAAGATACAGTAAGTATGAAGCTTTCGTCTTTATTTTATTGCTCATATAGATTTTTAAGTGTCACACGTTTATAAAAAAGATGACAAGTTACGGATGTTTGACTTGTCATGTCCTATCCATGATTTTTGGTTGTTGACAATGATTTTGTGTGGGTTGTATTTCTTATCATTTTTAAATGATTGTAATCTCAGGTCTATGTGCACTCTTTCTTTTGGGCCTAGGCCAATTGTGTGAGATTGGTGTTAATCCAAAAAAAAAAAACTATAAAAAGTCAAATTTATATAATAGAGAATAAACACAAGGAGATGACAAAACTATAATACAAATAATGGTTAATATCATATGATCCTTTGTACTTTGTTTCAAAATCAACTTACTCTCTAAATTAGTTTTTCTTTCTAATTGGTCCTCTAACTTTCTTCATCTATCAATTTATCTCCATGACCGTTAAATGACTGTTAAATTGTGACATGTACGACACATGTCTATTTTTTCTCAAATTTTACTCATTTTTTCAACCTTATAAGTTACCAATCTTCTCATGTTTTAAAATCCAAAATCTACCACAAATTGCATCTCCATTTTCACTGATTTGTCAAAATTTTGACAAATTTTCCTCTAGTTTCAGTAATTGTTCGGGTTTAGTCTCATACAGGTTCGGTTTCAGTTTTATCAATCATATTTATTTTTTTCCTTCATGAATAAATGTTGCTATTTTTTTCTAAATTCGAACTGTTACTATTTATTCTAAATCGAAACTATTGCTATTTTTTCTAAACACGTATAGTTTTTATTTTTTCTAAATCACAACCGTTGCTATTTTTTCTAAATCTGAACCGTTGCTATTTTTTCTAAACCCGAACCGTTACTATTTTTTATCAATCATATTTATTTTTCTTCAGCATGAATAAATGTTGCTATTTTTTCTAAATGTCAACCGTTGCTATTTTTTCTTAACCCCAACCGTTACTATTTTTTCTAAATCTGAACCGTTGCTATTTTTTATCAATTATATTTATTTTTCTCTTTCATGAATAAATGTTGCTATTTTTTCTAAACTCAAACCGTGCTATTTTTTCTAAATCCGAACCATTGCTATTTTTTATCAATCATATTTATTTTCCTCCATCATGAATAAATATTGTTGTTTTTTCTAAACTCAAACCGTTGCTATATTTTCTAAACCCCAACCGTATTCTAAACCCGAATCGTTGCTATGTTTTTAACCCAAACCGTTGTTATTTTTTATCAATCATATTTATTTTTTTCCAGTATGAATAACTGTTAATTTTTTTTCTAAACCCGAATCATTGCTATTTTTTCTAAACTCGAACCGTTGCTGAAATTAGAGGAGAATTTGTTAAATTTTTGATAGATCAGTGAAAAAGGGAGATGTAATTTGTGGCTGATTTTTGGATGAAAAAATATGGGAGATGAGTAGCTTATAAGGTTAAAGAAATGAGTAAAATTGAAGAAAAAATAGGCATGTACCGTGCACGTCATTATTTAAAAGTCATTTAACGGTCAGAAAAAGGTAAATTGATGGATGAAGAAAGTTGGAAGACTAATTAAGAAGGAAAATTAATTTAGGGGTTAACTGATTTTGGAGTAAAGTACAAGAGCTACTATCATATTAACCTTACAAATAATATCAAAATTTAATACTCTATGAAAAAAAGAAAGAAATGAAAAGATTATACTTGAATTTTTTAAAATGAATATAACTTTTTCTCACATATTTCTTATTGTCCCTCCACTTATATATATATTCAGCGCCTCCTAGTCCCTCCACTACTTTATCAACTCATCTCAAAATGGGCTTAAAGTCAATTTCCTTAATTCTATTCTGAGTTGTTTTCTTGCTTTGCGCATATATTTTTCAACCATAAATGAAAAGGAGAAGGAAAAGCTAATTAAGTAGGTAGGGATTTGATAAATCCCATAAGTAAAAAAAATAAAAGATAAATATGGTAGAAACACACATTCTCTAAGAGTGTTCAACTACAACTACCAACTCAAATAGAAACTTTTTGACCTTATTAACAGTCCAACGAGTTTTTAAATATTGGTTTGATACTTTGAATTAAATTCTTTCCTTCCAAACTTGCTTTCTGATATATCGTTTTCACTCCAACTTTTTTTATGAAAAAATTATGACAAATCCTCTAATTAATTAATTATCTCTCAACCCAAAGAGTTAAAAAACAGAGTTTAAAAAAATAAGAAAAAAATACACTGATGCCCCAAGTTTGTCAAAACTATACATATATTTCTTTATATTTAAAAATTACATAAACTTTCCATATATTTCACATTGTATCAAAAATAAGTCTAAATTCTTCAACAGATAATATTAACGGTAGTTAAATGGATATTGAAATGTCCAAGAACACTCATAACATTGTTCAAAATCCGAATTTAATTCAAAGACACATTAATCAAAGACCATATATTTCATATCGAATTACAACACATCCTATTCATAAACTTTCTTCGAATTTCGGTACGATTCTGGATTGAATTGTTGTGTTAATGTATCTTTGAATCAAATACTGATTTTTAAACATTTCAGTGTCTATTTAACCGTTGTTAGAATTTTTTGTTAAGTAATTGAATCTATTTGTTATAGAACGTAAAGTACATAATAAATCTGTATAATTTTTAAATAGAAAAGTGGTGCATATATGATTTAGAATAAACTACATAAAGTATGAATGTAATTTTCTAAAAATTAATACAAAAGGGTGAACCAGGAATTCTTCTATCAAAAGATTTGCGAGTGAGTCAAGAATTTGTTGCGCCATCAAAACACATTCTCAAACATTCGACGACTGAATAAACGGTTTTAGTTAGTCCAACTTCATTTGAGTATTTAATTTATTTCTTTGTTTTAAAGGTTGACATTTATTTTATTGATATATAATATGACCAAAGAAAAGCAACACTATTGAGTACGTATTTTTTTTCTCTTGTTTAGGAACATGGACACATGATGAATTAAGGTCCATCATCCTCAATCCTTGCCCACCATTGATGACAATTTCAGTCTGCAACGTGGTCTGAGACTTTTGTTTCTTTTAGATGACATTACTAGCGGCCGACTTACAAGAATAGTCCAAAGTTGATTAATCAAGACAGTTAATGCATAGATATCAGATAACATTATCCATATCCTCATTATTATTTTCTTTAATCTTTTTGTTGAAGACTATGTTGCGTTTGTGAATACTTTTAGTCAAACACTTCTACGTATTTGTAGTACTTTTACAAGAAGCCAATATAAAAAATTAATGCCTTGTTCATAAAGTTATGTTTATAATCCTAAAGAGTGATGGTGCATTGTTAGACATTGCAAATTAAAGAATTTGGGAAGTAATATTTAATGATTTAATAATTTCGATCTTAAACTAATTTCAAATTTTAGTTTAATCCTTATTTCTAAATGATAGCAATTTGAAAACATAATTGAAGTATTGTATCTATTTAGGGTGCCCTATATACTTGTTTTATACAGATCTTTGGGGGCGTTCTCCTACACCATCTAAAGAGGGTCACAAGTATTACATATCATTTCTAGATGACTTCAGCACATTTTCTTGGAGATTCCCTCTAAAACTGAAGTATGAAGCTTTACAAATTTTTCTAGTCTTTTAAGACTTGTTGAGAAGCAGTTTGATAAGCCTATTAAAACCTTATAATCTGACTGAGAGAAGATTTCAGACCCTTTGATTCCTTTCTTCAAGGCATCTTTATTCTCACATACATCAATAAATGGTAAGATGGAAAGAGAACATAGACATGTTATAGAAACTAGCTTAACCCAGTCCGCACAACCTAAAATGCCTCTTTACTTTTGGTGGGAGCAACATTTCTCATAAACAAGTTGTCATATTTTGTCTTAAATTTAACTCACTTTTCCGAAAGTTGTTAAATAAAGTACCAGATTATAGCACCTTAAAAAAATCTTTGGTTGTACATGTTTTCTCCACCTAAGACCATATAATAAACACAAAGTTAATTTTCAGTCACATCCATGGATTTTTCTTAGATATTCTTCTATAACTTCTGCTATAAGATTCATGAGTTTTCTGTGCAACATAACTTTCCCAGTCATCATTTGGCATCAGGTGACAATTCTACACAGTCTAGGTCCCATTCTATTGCTGTTATAACTCATCCACCAAATAATTCTAATGTCACACATCTAATTGTAACTCATCCACCAAATAACTCTATTGTCAGACCTCCTATGGTCACTAGGCCAAAGAATGGTATAAGCAGACCCAAAGCCTACACTGGCACCAAACATTCCTGTCTTGCATATGATTTACCTACTGAACCTGCAACAATTAACCAATAAGTTGCCAATCCCAACTGAAAACTAGCCATGTTAGATGAATACAATGCTCTCTTAAAGAATGAAACTTAGAAATTAGTACCCTACTCCCCAGATATGTCTTTAGTAGGAAACAAGTTGGTGTTTAAGCTCAAACTTAACCCACATGGTAGCATATAAAGACATAAGGTTAGATTGGTTGTAAAAAGGTTTCATCAAATACCTAAAATTGACTTTGTGAAAACTTTTAGTCAGGTGACTAAACATGCAACAATAAGAGCTGCTTTTCACTTGGCAGTATCCTTTGGTTGGGATGTTAAGAAATTGGATACAAATATTGCTTTCTTGAATGGTTATTTGAGTGAAATGGTATTCATGTCTCAGTTAGAAGGGTTCACATACTCACAAAAACCTCAACATGTATGTAAGCTGAAGAAAGCTTATAATTGGTCTAAAGCAGGCCTCGAGGGCATGGTATGATAGACTTAAAAATGTTCTTCATCAATATGGTTTCAAGAATGCTAAGTTTGATACTTCATCGTTCATTTTCAACTATGGTAAAGGTTGTAGAATCGATATGGCAGCCTAATAGATGGTGAACTAAGTGATTGTGCTCAAATTAATTATTTTTTTACACTCAAGTGAAAAATGAATGTTCAAGAATGAATTTTAAAATTTCACGAGTTTAACACTTGAAAAGATAAATAAATAATAGATAAAAAATTTTAAAATAAATAATGCTTGTGATAATGTAAATGCGAAAATATAAAGCAAGCAAAATAAAATAAATTGTAAAAACTTAAAGTGCAGAACTTAAAATTAGTATATTAAGTGTAGAAAATTAAAGTGCGGATAATTAAAGTACAAAAAATAAGTAGAAGAAAATAAAAAAGAGAAGAATGAGAAGAAAATAGGTAGACAATATTTTACGTGGTTCGAGAAATCCTTTCTCTACATCCACGACCCGAGCCCCCCTTGAAGATTTTTAATCCAACGATCTTCGGTGAAGACTAAATCTTACAAACTCAATTGGCTTATAGGTGCCAACTAAACCTCAAAAGGTTATTCATTTTGTGATTAAGTGATCTCTTATAATATGAAGAAGTGTTACCTAAATAGTCTTTTTGTAGTCCAGGAGCTTGTTGTAGTCCATAGAGAGTCTTTTAAGTTTATACACGTGATTTGAAAAATTTCTTCCATAATATATCCATTTAAAAAGGGACTCTTGACATCCATTTGATATAAAATAAAATTTTTGAAACATGAAAATGCTAATATCATTCTTAATTACTCAAGTCTAACAACGAGAGTGAAAGTTTCATTATAATCTATACCTTCTTATTGATTATATTCTTATGCTACTAATCTAGCTTTATTTTTAGTAACAATGTCATTTTCATCTACTTTATTTCTAAACACCCACTTAGTACTATCGATTATCGAGTGATTAGAGGGTCTAGGAAGAAGTTCCCATACATTAGATGCTCTTGCATAGCAACTATCCAATACTAATCTTTTTCGGCCTCTATAAAAGATTTAGGTTCAAGTTCAGAAATAAAAGTAACATTACCAATGCTATTAAGCGTAGAGCGGGTATATACCCATTTTAATATGTCTCCCACTAAGAGCTCAATTAGATGATATTTCAAAAACTTCCATTCTTTTGGAAGTTGGTTGCAATCTTTTACTTTGACATTTTCTTTAAGAGAGTTAATTGATCCTTCATTTTTATTGATATTAACCCCTTTTACCTTTTTAATAACTTTATCATCTTGACCATAAAAGATATTAGAGGAAATAGTTTCATCAAAGACAACATGCATAGATTCTTCCACAACTAATGTTCTTATATTATAAACTCTATATGTTTCGCTAGACGTGGAATATCCTAAACAGATTCCTAAGTCGGTTTTAGAATTGAACTTACTAAGATTGTCTTTATTATTTAAAATAAAATATTTACATCCAACAGTTTTGAAATAGCTAATATTAGGAATTTTGTTTTTCCAAAGTTCATAATGGGTTTTGTTTAAAATATGTCTAAGTAAAACACAATTCCTAATGTGGCAAGATGCATTAACAGCTTTGGCCTAAAAGTATTTAGGTAAGTCATTCCCATTTATCATTGTTCTTGCCATTTCTTGTAGGGACCGATTTTTGCTCTCAACAACACCATTTTATTGTAGAGTTCTAGGAGAAGAAAACTCACGTGAAAAACCATTTTCATCGCAAAAATTTTCAAAGTTTCCATTTTCAAATTCTCCACCATAATCACTTCTAATTTTTGAAATTGTAAAACTTTTTTTCATTTTGAACTAGTTTGCAAGCCTTTGAAAATGCTTTAAAAGTTTCATCCTTATTTTTAAGAAATAAAACCCAAAGTATATCTTGAAAAATCATTAACTATGACAAATGCATAGTATTTACCCTCAAGACTTGTAATTTTTGAAGAGCCAAATAGGCCCATGTGTAGTATAAAGTGGTTGACATCATATATTTTGATTTGAAAGAGCTCTTAACTTGTTTACCCATTTAGCATGCATAATAAATTTTATCTTTCACAAAAATTATTTTTAAAAGACTTTTACTAAATCACTTTTTGATAGTTTTGAACATAAAGTCATGATAGCATGCCCAAGTCTTCTATGCCATAGACAACTATCATTGTAAAAAGCAAGAAAACAGTTTTCATTATGATTTTGGAAATCACTTAGATTAATAGTCTATATGCTAAGTAAATTATGTTTTGGACCATCTACAAGTAGAATTCTATCTATAGCATGTTAGGAGTCATTACTTACAGAGCCAATATCACTGATTTTACCTTTCTTGTCATCTCCAAAGGTGACATGTCATTTCTTTCGATAAATTTGAGTGAGTTTTGATTCATCGGCGATTATATGTCTCAAGCATCCACTATGAAGATATCATTTATCTTTCTTCTTCAATGGTACCAATAATACAAAAACTTAAAAGTTAATTTTTGGTACTCAAATATTTTTGGGTTATTGAGGGTTAGTGTTGTAGAGAGTCCACTCATTGTTTTAATAGAAAATAGCTTTTTTTCTTATGAAAGCATGAATAACTTTTGTGACCTTTAACCCACAATAGTGACAAATAATTGGAGGATATTGTGTTAGTTTTACAAAAATATTTTTGTGATATTTTTATTTTTGAAAATGTTGATATCCTACTCCCTTTTTATCACAAGCATTCTTTTGATTATTAAGAAGTTTGTTAAGATGGTTCCTTCCATTTATAAATTTAAAAATGGTTGAATTTTAAAAATGACTTTGTACAAAGTCTCGATGCTAACACATGTAAGGTTGCTTGAATTTTTAAATTCTCGATCAATTTTCAAAGACTCATTTTCTTCTTAAAGTTTTGAAAAACCATTTTTCATAATTTTATTCTTTAAGCAAAAATTTTCAAATTCACTATAAAGCTCTTCAAATGCATTTTCAAGTTCTTCATAACAATGTTTATCATTTAAATTTAGCTTATAAAAACTTACCTCATCTTCTAGTGCCATGGAAAATATGTTTGCAACTTCCTTTTCTTCACTGTCGGAGTCGTTATCATCGGTCTCATCCCAAATTGCCTTTGCTCTTCTTTTGAGCTTCTTTGGGGCATTACTTAGATTTGGACAATCAACTTTTATGTGTTCGAGCTTTTTGCATACATAGCACTGTGTCGAGGTATCTTCTTGTCATCTTTTATTAGAGCATTTTCCTTCTATTTAGGAATTTCTTGAATCGTCTAGTGAGTAGGGCAATGTCATCTTCCTCATCATAGTCATCATTCTCATTTTCGAATTGTTCAAGTATTGATTTTAGTTCAATGCTCTTCTTCTTTGTTGTATCTTCTTCATCATTTTCATTTAGCCTCATTTCATGCTTCATCAATGAGCCAATAAGTTCTTAGATGGTGGTCACCTTGGCCTCCCAATTCTTTGGTAGAGATCTAAGAATTTTTCTCACCACTTCAACATTAAGTCTTATCAAGAGATTTCAAGCCATAATAATATCAGTGACATGAATAAACATATCACGAACTGATTCCTCATGCTTCATTTTAAATAATTTAAAAGAGAAGAAGGAAAAATATAGACACACGATATTTTTACATGGTTCGGGAAATCCTTTTCTTACTTTAACGCTCAAAGGCCCCTTTGAAGATTTTTAATCCCATAATCTTCTTAAGGGTGAAGACCAAACCTTATAAACTCAATTGGCTTATGAGTACCAACTAAACCTCATAAGACTATGTGTTTTGAGATTAAGTGATATCTTACAATAACTATATCAAAAGAGTAGAATCTCTAATCTAAGCCACACAAAAATTATCTTGCTCACTCAAAAATTTTGAGAGTATAAAGCTCAAAACATTAGTAGAGATTTAAGAGAGTTTTGGAAGAGTTTAAGGAGCAAGTCTCTTGGCTATGAATTTTTGTCTTATGAAGAGAAATATGGTGTATTTATAGAAGAGGGAAGTTAAGATTTCGGAGGAAAATTTTTTATTTTTGAATTTTAAACTTTGACAAAAAAATCAAGGAATACTTCTACCCAAAATAACACATGACCAAAACTAGTTTGGGTAAACTTCATATTTTTTTATTTACTTGAAATTGAAACTTAATTTGTTTGTAATTTGTCATTTTTTTTGTCAAAGTTACATTACGAATTCTAAGGGGAGTGAGAAATATGACTTGAATCCACGACCTCTGAGGTATGAGTGTGGAGGTTTAACCAACTGCGCCAACCCAATTTGTCATAATTTGTCATGATCTCAATCTCATGTATTTTGTCTATTATGCAAGAGAGGATATGAGTTTTGGTGTTAGTTTTTTATGGATGAATACTTAATTTAAGGATATGTATCTCTAAATAAGTTGAGCTTTAATAAAGACAATAAGATGAGTAAGCTCTTAATAAAAATTAGATGAAAGTAAATATCTCCAGAATCTTTAATCTTCATGTTTTATGAGCTCTTATAAAAATAAATATCTCCATAATCTTCGATTGGCATGCCTTGCGGTAATTTTCTAATAGACTTTGTAAACTTGATTAAATTTATTTTTTAACTTCTGGAGATTGTATTGGTAAAAAGTAAATTGGTGCCTATTCGATCTTTCTTGGACATTACCTTATGTTATGGTCTTCTAAGGAGCAACCATGGTATCCATGTCGAGTCTGGGAGTGTATAGGGCACTAGCAAATGCAGCTTAAGAAATTCAGTGATTTAAGAGTTTATTCTGAAAAATGGGTCTGTTTTGCTCTCAACCTCCTATTTCGTGGTGTGACAACCTTAATACATTGGCAATTGTTTCAAGAAAAAAACATGTTGAATTAGACGTTCATTTTATCAGAGATAAGGTTCAACAAAATCAACTCCAAGTGACATTTGTACCATCCATTAAACAGTTAGCTGACTTGCTAACCAAGGCACTTCAACTCCTCGATTTCAGTGAGCTTCAGCTCAAGACTTCCCCTTTCAGCTTGAGGTGGAGATGTTAAGATACCACCAGTTAAGAAGTCATGGAAGATTAGTTCAATAAAGCTTTTGACAATTTGACAGTTGCATAATTTGTCAAATTGTACAAGTATCAATTTGGTAATATGGTGTATAACAAACTAATAGTTAGACTAGTTAAGTGAATTGCAGTCCTCATAAATATCCAAACATGGTATAAAAATGTAAAGGGTGTTACCAGAAGAGTCTCTCTAGTCTCTACGGAAATCATATTTGGTTTTTTAGTGTTAAATACTCTTTCTAAGATTCTGACGTCTTGATAGCTTCTTCCTTTGCAATTCTCTTTCTTTTCAGAGTTCTTCCTTTTTGGTTTCCTTTAGAGGGTAGTGCTGTAGACACCATTCCTCATGAACTTAAGCTCTTAGTGAGGTCAGGGGCTCATTTCCTTTAGAAAGCAAAAGATTTCATGAACATGAACTCTCGGTGAGCTCAGGAGACCGTTTCCTTTAGAAAACAAAAGCCTTCATGGACATGAACTCTTGGTGAGCTTTTTTGGCTATCACGGTGCACGCGCGGTGAAAGCGTTTTTCAAAAGGATTTAATAAAAATTGAATCTTTTAATAAAAAAAAAATTACGCATCGCCATGATAACACACAAAAACTTTTTATTGAAAACTCTTTTTAATAAGCCAGGATCCATTATATATTTATAAGTTAAATCTACAACATAGAAGGCTAGGAATTATATACCTCTTGTAGTCTAATTCAAGCGTCCTCGTGAAATCGATCAATTCTCCGTTCTCACGAAATCCTTCCAACAATCAACATATTCTGAGATCCACACTAAGATCTTCCAAGTCAATCCTCAATGCACTAGGACGTGGGTGAGAATGTAGAATATAACGAAGACACTTTTTTGTCTCTATATGTACTCAACACATGAGATCTAGAGATTTTACTCAGAAAGACTTTTGTGAGACGATTCTCTAAAAGAACGTGATGATGATTCTTTTAGAGATTTTGATTAACTCTTAATCGTAGAAAAATCACTCTTTTAGAAATCGTGTTCTTCTCTCAACTCTTGATTGATGAACTGATTCAACTAGTTGATCTGATTGATGTCACAGAATAATATATGTTTATCTTTCTTGATAATGACATATCATATATTTTTGGATAATTAAAAATAAAAACTAATATTTAATTTTAAATTACCCAATACAATGAGACCCACTGTGTAATGATGCACAAATGTAGTGACATGTGGCACTACAGTATTGCACCCCTACTATTGTAGTGTCACGTGGCACTACAATAGTTCATGTCAATCTCTGATACCCAATTAGTGATTGACACGTGGCAATTACTGCAAATTAAATATTTATTTTAATCATATAAATATCTAGACATTAGTTAATTCAAAATTAACATATTTGATTATCTGTATCAACTAAATTATCTGTTAGTTCAAAAATAACAGATTTAGTTTATCTAAATTATTATCTAATAATAATTTGATTATCTAATTTCACAAATTAGATATTCTGTCTCACTAAATGATAATTATATATATATAATTTTCGAAAATTACATTTATATATATAAATAATTTTTAATTAATTAATCACACATAATTATCTCATAATTATGTACTTGCCTCTAAAATATTCACATCCTAGACTGCGTAGTATAAATGTGACTTGGGGATCATTAACCTATAATCTAAAGCTCCAATAGATCAGATTATTAATTAAACTCTTTAATTAAATAATCTTATTTATTAATTCAATTATTACTCCACTATAAATATGGAACTGTACTCTTAGATATTATATATTATATTTACAGAGTATTTTCATGTAGTCCTCTGATATAATCATTTCATATTAATTTGTCCTTCAATTATTGGTTCGTAAATTAAAATTGGTCACAATAATTGTTTTACCATTCTTATTACCTCTTGATCCTAAAGTACCATTAATCCACTAGTGAATGGCTAATTTATAATCTTATTATAAATTTGAGCTCAATAATCATTCAGTCCACAATTAACACTTAAAAGAACCAATATACGATCCGTTAGGAAAGCTTGGATTCTAAATCTTGTAAGATCATGTTCCCAGCCATTCATATCATTAAATCTCCAAAACAAAAGTTTATAGTCTATTTTACAAACAAACATTAATGAGTGAATCAAAAGTTCCAGTAGACATGTATAGGAGTACATAACTACTCAGAATTTAGATTGATTTACATATGATCATCGAATTGATGTGTATTAAACTTTTATGATAAACGACACTTTGATAAAAATATTAATTCACATCGGTCGAGTCATATATAATCGCATTATATAAAGTACCTTTGCTAAGATGTCTATCCATATCTATGATCTGGATCTAGATCACATGTATTCATAATGCATAGTGAATCTTTCGCAGCTTCACAAGCCATTATATATTCGGCTTCCATAGTGGAATTTGCATTGCTAGATTATTTAATACTTCTCCAGACTACAACTTCTCCACTTAGGGTGAATACTAATCTAGATATCGACTTTCGACTATCTCTGCTTGATTGAAAATCAGAATGTATATATCCAGTGGGATTTAAGTCTCCACTTGAATAAACAAGTAGTAGTTTCTCGTTCTCCTAAGATACTTAAGAATGTACTTTACTACAATCCAATGTTCCATACCTCGATTCGATTGATAACGACTGACAATCTCCACTACATAACAGATGTCTGGTCTAGTATACAACAAGGCATACATGAGACTTCCAACGACTGAAGCATAAGGAACTTTTTTCATATCCTCTTCCTCCTTATGTGTCTTAGGACATTGTTCCTTGGAGAGGACAATTCCATGTCTGATCGATAGTTCTAAATTACAACCTTTAAAATAAAAACATAAAATTACAAAGCGGATTTTAAGAATACATATTTCTCAAATATTGCATTCTCCTCCTGATATCCATCTTCATAATCTTCAAGTTTTGAAGTAAATTCTATTTAATTAAGAAAACTAATTTTCTTAATTAAAATTGATTTCTATACTTATCCTTTTAAAATAGTTGACTTTGACTCAATCAAATAAATAATTTATGATTTGGTCAAACTTGGATCAAACCAAATCAGCCTTTTAATTACTAATTTTCATAAAATTCATAATTAATAATTAATTTTAAAATTACATTAATTTCAAATTTTAAAAGGATAATTGATAGATTTAGTGTTATCATAAAAATCTATAGTGATAGGGTTGGTTGGTATCAGAGTTTATGCGAAACTACCCTAAATGTGACAACAGTTGCCACCGACCACCAGCCACCACCGGATCTGCCGCTGCCGGCCACCGACCATCGCCGGTGCTAAATTTTAGGTGATGTCACCGGAAAAGTAAATTCCGATGACATTTCAAGAAATACATAATCGGCGGCGCCAGCGTAAAAAATCTAATTTCTGATGCCGGCACCAGAATTCTAAAAGAATTCCTATTTCTTTTCTTTTTCCTCCGTCGTTCGTCTCGTGTGTTCTTCGTCTTCTCGCGATCAGAACAATTACAATAAATATTAAAAATAAAATTACAAAATTCTTATGCCCCAAAATGGCTTACACAAGATCAAAGAAAAAAAAATTAAAAGATCAAAACCTAACCCGATAATCATCGTATAATTAACGATCCATTATTTTCATCCATTATTTTTCGTACATTCAAAAAACATAACCATATATTCATTCATACATATCTCATATTATATGAACAATGCAAGAAAACCCACACATCATTTAACATATAAATATATAAAGACCGTTCTGATACCATTTGTTGGTCGTCACGACGCACGCGCGACAGAAACATTTTTCGAAAGGATTTAATAAATCAGATCTTTTAATAAAAACAAAATTGCTCATTGCCACGATAACAAAAAACAATTTATTGAAAACTATTTTCAATTAGTCAGGATCAATTATATATTTATAAGTTAAATCTACAACATACAAGGTTATGAATCATATATCTCTTATAGTCTAAATCAAACGTCCTCGCGAAACCAATCGATTTTGCTTTCTCACAAAATCGTTCCAACGATCAGCAAACTCTGAGATCCACACCAAGATTTTTCAAGTCAATCCTCAACGCACTAGAACGTGTGTGGGAACGTAGAATATAACGAAAACACTTTTCTATCTCTAAATGTACTCAACACATGAGATCTAGAGATTTTACTGAGAATGACTATTCTTGATTCTTTTAGAGATTTTGATTAATTCTTAATTGTAGAAAAATCACTCTTTTAGAAATCGTGTTCTTCTCGCAACTCTTGATTGATGAACTGATTCAACTAATTCAACTGATTGATCTGATTGATGCCATCAGAATAATATTTGTATATCTTTTTTGATAATAGCGTATTAGATATTTTGAGATAATTAAAGTTAAAAATTAATATTTAATTTCAAATTGCCCAATACAGTGGGATCCACTGTATAATGGTGCATAATAGCAATGCCACATAGCACTACAGTGTTGCGCCTCTACTACTGTACCATTGCATGACACTACAGTAGTCCATATCAATCTCTGACACCTAATCAGTGATTGACACGTGATAATTACTGCAGATTAAATATTTATTTTAGTTAGACAAATATCTAGATATTAGTTAATTCAAAATTAACATATCTGATTATCGCTATCAGTTAAATTATCTGTTATTTAACAAATAATAGATTTAATTGATCCAAATTATTATCTATAATAATTTAATTATCTAATTTCAAAAATTAGATATTATATCTCAATTATCGATAATTAAAAAAATCGATAATTATATATATATAATTTCTAAAAATTACATATATAAATTAATTTAATTAATTAATCACACATAATTATCTCATAATTATATATTTTCCCCAGAATAAAAATTCATTTACAAGTTAGTCATTTTCGGATGTCCTAAAATATTCACATCCTAGACTGCGTAGTATAGAGGTAACTTGGAGACCATGAACATATAATCTTAAGCTTCAATAAATAAGATTATTTATAAAACTCTTTAATTAAATAATTTTATTTATTAATTCTATTAGTACTTCACTATAAATATGGAATTGTACTTTTAGAGATTATAAATTATATTTACAGAGTATTCTCATGTAGTTCACTTATATAACCATGTCATGTAGTTTTATCAAATAATTATTGGTTCGTAAATTAGAACTGGTCAAAATAATTATTTTACTCTTCTAATTACTTATTGATCATTAAGTAACATTAATCTACTAGTGAATGACTAATTTATAATTTTATTATAATTTTGAGCTCAATAATCATTAAGTTCTAGAATTAACACTTAAGAGAACCATTATACGATCCGTTAGAAAAACTTGGATTCAAAATCTTGTAAGATCATGTTCCGAACCTGTTTTGTAAACAAACTTTAACGTGTGAATCAAAAGATCCAGTAAACATGTATAGAAGTTCATGACTACTCAGGATTCAGACTGATCTACATATGATCATCGAATTGATGTGTATTAAATTTTTATGATAAACGGCACATTGATAAATATATTAATTCACATCGGTCCAATCATATATAATCTCATTTTATAAAGTACATTCACTAATATGTCTATCCACATCTATGATCCAGATCTAGAACACATGCTTTCATAATGTTAGTGAACCGTACTAGCAACCATTTATTAAATATTTCATACTTTAATATATCACTGACAATTTTATTATTTATCTATGTTCTTAATCCTCTCATACTAATACAAGATCCTAGTCTCATTAATGAATATTAAATTTTCAGATATTTATATAAATTATTCAACAATAATGTAAAAGAACAATTATAAGAACAATGTAATCCTCATTAAATTTCATATCAAATGTCAATAAACATGCTTTGAGAGCATAACCCCCAACAAGCTCAAGGGTTCGTTCCTTTAGAAAGCAAAAGCCTTCATGGACCTGAACTCTCAGTGAGCTCAGGGGCCCATTTCCTTCTGAGATCAATGTCTGTAGACAATCCCATGGACATAAGATTTTCGCAAAGTTTAGAGGCCCTACATTTTCTTCTAAGAATGATGTCCGTTGATACTCCCAAGGACATAAGCTTTTCATAAAGTTTAGGGGCCCTAAATTTTCTGTCGGACTCTTGCTAAAGTATCTCCCATTTTCTTTTCTTTTTCATTTTCCCATACAAAAATATCTTTGACAAGAATGTTGAACAACACCATATATAATATCTTAATGGATTTACGTAGCTTTCTTTTAGAAGCTTGAATCTCATTCTGTAAAGAATTTCAAAAAAATTGACTTACGTAGCTTTGTAGCGAAGTTTAAATGTATTAGTGAAGCTTAATAAATGAAGCTGACAGTTCGGCATGGTCTTCTTTCCTGAACATCCTCCACGAGAATTTTGATAACTTTTGATCGGAATCTCCGAACTAAATTTTGTAAAAATCCCTGAGAAGTAGACTTTTATATCTATAAGTTTTACCATATAGTTGACTCCCAGTAAATACAGTTTAATTTTTTAAGTTGACCATTCTGCATATTCTGCATTCTCAAACAGTCTTTACAAAAATTGTCATAACTTTTTCTCGAGAATTCCAAATTGAGTTTTGCAAATCTCTTCAAGAAGTGGATATCCATATTTTTCTAATGATATATTACTTGCTCTGTAATATTATAAAACTGATACAGTTTAAAAATTAAATTTGAGAAACATTTATATATCTACTTTTCTGAATAGCGCCTACAAAAACTACTATAACTTTTGACCGGGAGCTCCAAATTGAATTATATAAAAGTTTTCAAGATGTAGACTTCCATATATTTCCGTTGATATAAGATTCATTATGTAGTTGGCCCCCAGTTGATACAGTATAATTTTTTAAATTTACTGTTCAAAATAATCTTCATCTGTGAACAACTTTCATGCAAATTCCCACAAGTTTTGCCTTTGAGCTTTGAATTGAGTTTTACAAAATTCTTCAGGAAGCCAATTTCTGTATCTTTCAAACTATGTATGAATTTATGCAGAAATCCTTCATTCAGCACAGTTAAAAACTGAATCTGATTGATATGTAATGGATTGTACGTTAAAGACTGTCTTGGTATGACGATCGAGCATTAAGTCGGCTGTGTTAAATACACTATTTTTAGTGTCTCGAGTTGGACGCATGATCTCAAAAAGAAAAGATATTCCGGTTTGATAATGTATAAAAACTCAAATCAGTTATGGTCTGGCACAATAAATTATTGACATGATGCTCGATTATGAGATATAGTCATGCTAATGTTCATTCGGTTGAGCTATCAATATATGTATACTAGCTTAGCCAATTATTATAAATGCGATTTATGCTAACACATGATCATATGAACTTAAAATTTTGAGATTATGCATCAGATAATAAAATCACATTTAATTTATAAAACGACATATCTAAGAGAAACAAAGTAATCTTCATGTCAAATTCCTCCTACTAATACTGTACTCATACTTATGTTAAATTAAATGAGTGTGTGTGGATACCCATTAAAACACGGGTACCTGACGCATATCCAATGAGTTCTTATATATATAGCTTAGATTAGAAATTGAGTCGACAAAATTGTTTAATAAACCTGATAAAATTGATGAATTTTAGTTAAAAAAATGGATAGCATTTGATCAAATTTGGTAACCATTTTACAATGGGTGTTGTGGGGTGCTAATACATTCCCACACACAAACGACTCCTGAACAAACTTTGAGTTTTCGTAGACCAAAAAAAAACTTTCATCTTAAAATTGGGTGACCAATCACACCCTAAAATGATTAGTGGCGACTCTAAATTTCTTTTTCCTAAAACAAAAATGAATTTTTTTTAATCGCCGCTCCGCGTCGCACGCACGTTGCGACAATGAAAAAAAATATAATCTATCTTGAATGGTTGATGAACCAATTACCTTGACAATTAATGAACTGATTTCAATGTTGATCTAACACTTGCTAATCAATCAAAATTTAGTTCCAAAGTTATTGAAGGGATAATACTAGTATTTTTATGAACATTTAAATATCTAGAGAGATTCTAAATACGTAAGTGAGAGTAACGTCAGGCCTTATCCAGACCAAGAATAGCCGCCGGAGTCGATAAAGGAGTTGTGAGAACCCCCTAATTCTGAAAAATAGATTCTTATATCTACGAAAAATGAAGAATTTTTAGACACCGATACACCCATGAAAGGATTCAGACAAGGATCCCCGACCGTTTGAAGACTTTTCCAGCCTGAAACGGTCATCAGACGATGACGCACGCTCCACTACCGACGGAGGTCATCATCCTTGTCTGTATTTAGCTTTACATGTTAACCTACCCGAAAAAGCCATGCCCGGTCACAAACTAGCGGGATGACCCACGACCTGACCCAAGTCCAGGTTCGACCCGCATCAGGCCAATTTCTTGGCCCACTAATGGCCTTCCAATGGCCTAAGCAATGCTAAACCAAGCCCACGAACGAAGCCCAACATACACGACCCGCGTTCCGCCCGCAGCCCACGTTGCCGACACTTGTCCCTTGAGCCACGACTTCTGGGCCTGATCTTCATAGCCTCTGCAGATTTAATTCATGTTAAGCTCAAAGTACTTCATAATTTGGCAGATTTAATCAATGAGCTTGCAAAGCCTTCATAAATTTTTTCTTCTAGAAATTGAATTACTTCAAAATTTAGTCACGACGATACAAAACCGACTTTCAGATGAATGAGTTGCGAAATGCAAATAAATGGAGGAATTCATTGCGAGCTACGTATTTATTACTTTACCTTTAAATACATATTAATAAAAAATAAATGAATAATTGCATGAACATATCGTATATATATCTTGAGAAATATATTTACACAATTGTTCAAGCATATTAAATTAGTAGAAATAAATTTTACACTAATTGTGTATGGCATAACTAATTGGCTCTCTATGTTTAAATTTTATCATGCTCTAATGTAATTATGGAAATTATATTTATCCTGTTTAAGTCATTTATCTTGATAAAATTCACAGCTTGACCCTATTATGGATAACATGAAATTTTTAATATTGTAAACCATATTCAAACCGATTTGATGCACGATGAATGAATTTTTAGATTTTAAATTCTAAAAAGGTATATCTAAAACAAGATAGATTATCATATTTTGAACAATAAAATATCTTATCTAAATTTTCTTTGATAAAATTATCCTGAATTTGAATTCTATTTCAAATTATGTTTTGAATTTTGAAAAATCTTATCTGAAACTTGTTATGAACAGGAAAATAGAATTTGATATGTGTATTTTCAAAAACTTTCTTTCATTTTCTTTATGAAAAAGTGCAGAAAGATAAGAGATGAACGAGCAATAAAACGTAAACTACGACTCGCAAAGTAATTTCACAACGAAAATGCACAACGAACGGATGCAGACCATAAATGGAAAATAGAAGCCCTAGACCGAAAGTTCCAAAAGTGTAAATATCGCAAACTGGAACCAAGAATCAAGGGGCATGAAGCGAAAGTGGCAAAATGGTGGACAAGGAGCGGCCAACGGTATGCAGAACTTGCAAATGACATTTGTAAAAACACATTGAACTCAAAGTTAAGTATTCACCTTTTTAATGCAAAGGTTAAAGAGATTTATTTTTTGAATGTCCCATTTGAGGAATTTTGTATCATAGAAATGAACAAAATAAATTACTTTTTAATGGGTGGCTCAAAGACCATTAAAAGAAAATTACTTTTTTTTTGTATTCTCATATCCATTTTAAATCAAAGCATTATTAGAGTTATTTTCGATATCCCAAGAATAACTCCTCACCTCAGTAGTTCGAGAAGTTTGGTATCCCAAAAATCTCAAAGTCCATCGTCCGCCTTTTTTAGTGAAAATTAAATAATAGAAGTAACAAAATCTAAATTTAATTATTAAAATTATAATCCATGCATACATAAACATTAATCATGATAATAAAGGAATAATGCAAGAATCGTATTATAAGCATGACGATGCAAAATGCTAAATAAATAAACATGTAAA
>QANY01000733.1:2059800-2212898 GCA_003255025.1 Datisca glomerata
TCTATCACTTGGCCGCCATGCACTTCTCCTTGGAATTCATGACCATTGTCGTCTTCTTTGGCCTTCCCTTTCCTTTGCCTTTCAAACACATCGCTTTTATTCTTTCTCAAAACTTCCGGCGTGTAGCATCTGCCACTCCTCGTCATCCCACCTACTCCTGAAATATTAGTTATGGGGAGATCGAGGTCCGACAGATTTAGCTCTTGGGGTTTTTCGTTACTGCTTGTAATAACCTCATATCCGTAGATCTAGGGTACTGCTCTTGAATCTTTGTAAGCGAACGCACCCAGTATTTGAATGGTGATAGGCATCGGAGCATAAGACGTAGTGGTGCGAGTTGACTTTTCCTCGTAATGTATTGAGAGAGGTTTTGGGATATAGGATGACATTTCAACATTAACTTCAGATGATTCTTTAGTTATCATGAGGACTAAAGAGTCATCTTCTTGGTATTCCCTTTCTCCTTTATTACTTATCGTAAGTATCTTTGCGTCCAACAACTTTTGCACTTCCTTTTTAAAATCAGCACACTCCTCAATTGTATGCCCTGTCACCTTCTTATGAAACAAACAATCGAAGTCATGCATAGGCTTCCTAAAAACACACTCATCCTCTGAGCGTGTTGGGTAGGTGTACCCTGCTCTAGAAAGAAGATGAAAAAGTGTTTCCAATAACGTGCTCACATCTTCCACGTCCTTCTTTCCATATGAAAAATATTCCTCAATTGCATTCACGGCAGGATTCCCATGATTTGGTAGAGGGTTGGAATTGATATCTATTGATTATTTCGTATCAATTGTGGTAAGAGTTCTGTATATGACATGGGGATTGGATCATATTGGATAAAACGTTGATTATTTCTATTTCCCCTCAGAGGCTGATCAGCCTGACCAATATTTTGCTGGTGGGCCGGTGGTCTGAAACCGGGCCTTGGGTTATTTTGAAATGTTGATTGTTGAGAGTGATAATTGTACAGAATTTGTGAGGTATTAGCCACGTATGATGTCGTAGACTTGGGTCCTTCCCCATACTTTGAAAATCCTGATCCCGGGTTCACAGCTTGTGATGGGTACCCGGAATTGATCATCTGCACATCCCCTTCTTTTCGCTTCAATGGAGGCCCCTTTTTTACTGACGATGTATCTGATATAATTTCCAAAATTCTTCCATTCTTTATCCCATACTCAATCCTTTCACCGATCACTATGATGTCAGAGAAGTTGTTTGAAGCGTTTCCAATCATTCTGTCATAGAATGGAGGTCTCAAGGTGTTAATAAACATTCCAGCCATCTCCTTGTCTGACAATGGGGGGTGTACCTGAGCAGCTAACTCCCTCCACCTTTGTGCATATTCTTTAAAGCCTTCTGTAGGTTTTTTTTCCATCCTTTGTAAGTCCAAACGATCAGGGGCTATGTCTATGTTGTACTTATATTGTCTTAAAAAAGCATCTGCTAGATCTTTCCACCTTCGAATATGTTGGTTATCCAATTGGATATACCAACGAGATGCGGCTCCCATCAGGCTATCTTGAAAGAAATGAATCAGCAGCTTATCATCATTTGCACAAGCAGCCATTTTTCTGCAGTACATAATAAGGTGACTTCTGGGGCACGTACTACCATCATATTTTTCAAACTCAGGTAGTTTGAATTTATGTGGGATGTTCACATCAGGGACCAAACATAATTGGGTGGCATCAATGGTACCGTATACATCAGAACCTTCAATAGCACGTAATCTCTCCTCCAGAAAGTCCAATTTATCTTTCGATCGTGGGTCATCACTTGGCTTGGTAATAGGCTTATGTATCTTTAGGTCATCAACATCGGTTATGATGATTGGCTCGTTAACAAGTTCGCCTTGTGGAGTGAAAGTCTGGTTGTGACCACATGCCATCGCGGATGGGTTGTACCCAGTTTTTCCTGTCTGCATTGTTTCCTGGACATTTGGAAATGGATGATGCTGGATATTTATTGGTGGTGAAGCGTGCTGAAACTGGTCAACCTGATGACGTTGATATGTTGGAGTGAACCCAGGAGGGTAAAGTGGAGTATCGTTTGGCAGTTGATTTTGTGATGATTGAGCTCCTTGCGGATTTTCAAAACAGGCCTTTCCCTTACTTGCGGCCAGGAGTTCGAGGACTTTAGCCATTTGCTCTTTTAGCTCCCTAATCTCTTCCTTCATTTCCTCTCGTGATTGCTCTCTTTCCTGCTCGTCCATGACCCTAACTTGAGCTCGAGTTCGATAGGGATGTCGAAGTTGTCGGGCTATCTTTGAAAAATTTCTTTAAAATAAAAATAAAGCAATGAGATGTGGATTTTTGCTAATAAAAAGAAGAAATAATGAGAGTAAACTTATGCATGAGAAATGATACTGCGCAAAGTGAAAGTTCTAAAGTAATCAATTTCATTCAATTAGTAGAGCCATCCACTATATTTGAGTATGTAGAAGTCAATTACATTACTTCATAACATGAGTTCATACAAAACGACCAAAATGACCCAAATCCCGGTTGACCTCTTCCAAAAATTTAGACAAGTTCTCCCCATTAGGATGGATGGGCAAGACATTTGTTTTCAAAAATGAAGCTTGTTCCGCCAAATTGCCCGCTCTCACAGCCATGCCTTTAAGCCATTCCACCGCCTGCCCAGATCGTTGTCGAATCGAGTTATACTCTTGTTGTAGCAACTGATAATCATATCTCAGTATATCAACATTAGCGTCATTGTTTCTTGCCAACCTTTCTGCCACGTTCTGATAAGCTCTAACTTGGTGCTCAAGGCTTGCGATGACTTTCAATAACTCTTCGGAATCATTTGTTGACTCAGTCTTTTTAAGTTTCTGATTCTCTAAATCAACTTGTAAATTATCAACGATTCGTCGTAAGGCGTCATATTGCTCTTCTAACTCGACGATGTACGCATTTTTCTTATCAACAGTTCCCTTCACCTCTTCTAGAATTTCTCGTACCAGTTTATTTTCCCTCTCTAACTTCACAATTTGATCCTCTTGTTCGTAGATTACCCCTCGCAAGTTCTTATTGTCTTCCGCCATCTTTCTAATTTTGTTGCCCAATTGGCGAGTATCAGTTCCCAACTCTGAGTTTTTCCGCTTTAGATACGCCTGATCCTCAACCTTATTTCTTAACTCTTTGAGTCGTTCTTCAGCTTCGATTCTGTGCTTCTCAGACAAATTCGCCTCGACTGCTAGTCGTCTGTTTTCTTCCAAAAGGGCAAGAACTTTTTGACGCTCCTCATATAACTCATCTAGCTCCTCCTTTTTAGCAATCTTTTGATGAACTTCCAGTGATTTGGCTGATGGTACATCCTCAATTGGTAAGGCAATAATTATTTTGTTTCTACTCTCAAGCCATGCTTCATACTCCTTTGTGCAGTTCATGCGATTCTTTTCATTTCGCATCCTTCTTGTTATTTTCCAAGCTCCAATCAGCTGCTGTAGTTTTAGTTCAATTTCTTGAGAATCATAACTAACCTCAATATCCTTCAATGCATGCGTGGTGGGGACAAACTGTCTCATGTATAATTGACGGAGTGCCATTAGCGGAGCATAACTAGTACAACCCCATGGTCCCGGGAGCGGAACCCATTGAAAATCACCACATCTGTAGATCATTGGTGTTAACGGCATCCAATGGGCTTTCCAAATAACATTCTCATCTTTCAACTTGGATAGGTATGAGAGCCAAGCCCCTTTTTTGGGAAACTGCGGATTCCATTTGGCCATTCCAAATTCTGCAATAGGCATCCTCGTCTTCACCCATGGACTTGAGAACTTAACTTGAGGACACTTGAAATCTAGCGGACATCTTAGATGGCTGAGAATCCAAATACACAAAAGAGTTGAGGAGCCGATGAACTTTCCTTTTCCAGACCCTCGGATGTGATTCAAAGAACGGATAGTCTCAGCGAGAATTGAGATAACAGGGTTAACCCCATGTTCGACTTGAAGGAACATTTTTATCACTTTATCATCCATATAACCTTGGATCTTTGGAAATAACACGGCGCCATAAATACACAGAGCGTAAAGGGTCATGCCTTTATCCTCCTTCAAGAAATTCTGGGTGAGATCTAGGAGGTAATCCAATGGCACACACTCATTTCCCCCTTTAATTTTCAAACTTTTCTCAATCTCAGAAGCATGGACAGTACCCAAGAGCTTAGACAAAGCTCTCTTCAACGTGAGCTTTTTGTCATAGTTATAAACTTTGTCGGCATTTTGCAACGGGACATTCAGTAATGCTTGATATTCTTCAATTGTGGGAGTAAGATCAATTATTCCGAAGGTGAAACATCTATAATGAGGGTCCCAGAAATGTATTAAAGCTTCCAGGACGGGGACGTTGACTACAATGTACAATAGATAAGCTATGTGACCATATTTCCCGACAAACAAGCTTTTCTGCTCTGATGAAAAATCCTCCCATATCTTCTTCAACCTCTCCAAGTCAATGCGTGGGAACTCTGTCTTAGTGATTGATGGTAGAAGAACAACGTCTTCCTTTTTCAGACAATCTCCTTTATGTTTCTGCGACTCCTCTGACCATTGGGCTACCGTAACTTGATCTTCTATCACACTCGAAGTGGGAGTCATGGTCTCTAAAATATGAATGAATTGATTACTTCTTTACAATCCCATCACGCAGCATGATGCATGTATGCAAAACACAAAGATGAAGTTAGAAGTGAAACGATGAAGAGAAGACATGTTTAAGTGACACAAGACATATATACATGCACAAAATTGATCATGATTTTAGCAGAAATCTAACGTTGGTCATGATGTGGGCTCTAAAAACATAATACATGTGTGGTTGGGATCTAAAAATCTCTTAATAGGCTCCCAGGTTGTCCACACTGTTATCTGAATAGAGTAACAGGGGCCCCCAAACGGTATCCCGAAAGGGTCGACCTGAGTGAGAACTTTCATGAGCCTGCACGGGAACCTCAATTCCACGAAGGCATTCCACTACTCATTCTCGCTAATCCTAAAGGGAAACCCCTGGTATAGGGCTAGTGTGTATGTGTGAAAGTAAAAATTATGTAAAAAAATATACATCGTAAAAAAAATTTATGTACGACTACAGTTACAAAAAAAAATTAATAAATCATATAAACGAAGCAAGAACCAATACAAAAGGATAACATAGGATGAAATTTTGGCTTGACTCTCTCTTGATCTAAAGATGCCTAGACCAATTGTAAGTCCCCAGTGGAGTCGCCAAGCTGTCGCAACGTGCGTGCGACGCGGAGCGGCGATTAAAAAAATTTATTTTTGTTTTAGGAAAAAGAAATTTAGAGTCGCCACCAATCATTTTAGGGTGTGATTGGTCACCCAATTTTAAGATGAAAATTTTTTTGGTCTACGAAAACTCAAAGTTGGTTCGGGAGTCGTTTGTGTGTGGGGAAGGTATTAGCACCCCACAACACCCATTATAAAATGGTTACCAAATTTAATCAAATGCTATCCATTTTTTATTTTAAGGCAAAGGTTAAAGAGATTTATTTTTGAATGTCCCATTTGAGGAATTTTGTATCATAGAAATGAACAAAATAAATTACTTTTAATGGGTGGTTCAAAGACCATTTAAAAAAAAATACTTTTTTCGTATTCTCATATCTTTTTAAATCAAAGCATTATTAGAGTTATTTTCGGTATCCCAAGAATAACTCCTCACCTCAGTAGTTCGAGAAGTTTGGTATCCCAAAAATCTCAAAGTCCATCGTCGGCCTTTTTTAGTGAAAATTAAATAATAGAAGTAACAAAATCTAAATTTAATTATTAAAATTATAATCCATGCATACATAAACATTAATCATGATAATAAAGGAATAATGCAAGAATCGTATTATAAGCATGACGATGCAAAATGCTAAATAAATAAACATGTAAAGGAAATTAATGTTAATAATTACAACAAAATGGAAGTAAAAGAATAGAGATAAGTCATAGGATGTCAAATTATAGAAAACATAAAATGTTGAGATTAAAAATGCAAGAATAAAGTAAAGAAAACTAAATTATTTTAAAAAAAATGAAAAAAAACAAAAAAAAAACAAAAAAAAAACACCAAAGAATGGTGCAACAGAGGAACTTTCCTCTGTTGCTGCAAGAGCTGCAACGCAGCTCTTGCTATATATATATATATATAAAAGTTTTTTTTAATTTTATAATATTGTATATTATAATATAATATAATAGTAATAATAATATTATAATTAAATAAATAAATAAAATGATGAAAAATAAACAATATATTTCTTTAACATAAATATGTCCCTCTTTTTTTTTACTACTTAGTCCACTAATTGCCATTTTCCTTTCCTTCCCTCATTAGTCATTGCTAATCAAATAGCAAAGGGAATGATCATGGATGATAATTAGTCCAAACAAGTGTCATAAAATGATGAACATAATATTAAAAATGAATGTTGACGCCTCCATTTCTAGTATGGGTACGATTATTCGCAATTCGAATAAGAATGCATTCATTGCTCTCTCCTGATTTCACCCTGGCCAATTTTCTCATCTAATTTCTGAAGCTCTGGCTAACCATGAAGGCTTATCTTTTGCTGCCCAATTCAACCTTTCCATTGAGAAAGTGGAATTTGATTGTGCTCTAGTGGTTAACGACATCAATGCTGTGGTTATAAATAGATAAAATTTCGCATGACACGTAACAAGATCTAGACTAAAAACTCCATCGAAAAGAAGATACAGCGAGAACCGTAAGATCAACTAGGCGGTTATGAAGAACATATCAATCAGACAAAAGTACATGAATTGCCGATGTGGCAATCCAAAGAAAAACTAATCAAGACCATTGGATTGTTCAGATGATTAAAAATTACTAAGTTGTTGATGTTGATAAGTTAGATCTTAGTGGAATATTCTGTTGATCCTATTTTCAGATAGAATTAGATAAGTTGTATCAAAATATATAAAAGCCTATAAATAAAGGCAAGATGTAAGTTCAAATGGAGACTAAAGGACACTCAACAATTCTCAACACTCATAAGAAACAAGCTGACTATGTAGTTTGTATTAGCTTTGTAAACCCTTTCTCCATAATAAAATACTATCAAAATCTCCCCGTGATTTTTCTTCCCTTTAAGGGCTTTTCACGTAAATCACGGTGTCTTTATTCTCTAATTCTCTCTCTAAGTTATTCTCTTGATTTTCATGCCATGATGTAGGAAATTCGCGACCAATTATCAAAGACTGTGAATTTTTTCCTTGACATTTAACGCTTTCATTAGGAGTAAGAAAAAACTCAAGAAATCCCTTCTCAAAATGGTCAAAACTGAACCAAACACTTTCGACAGTGGATACGAAAGCAAAAACAGAAACAGGAGCATGAATGGCATGGCAACGGAACCAGAAGTGAAGAATGGTAAATTCATTCATAACATATTCGATTGGTTTAATTATTTTGTACAATTATTATTTTTAAAAAAATTATTAACTCTATTCGTAAAATTGAATCTAGAAAATTGTCGTAATGGCCGCCGCCATCATCACCACCTACGAGTGGCAGCATCGCGACCAATGAAATGTCACCACCGCAGAAGCTTCAACAAAAAAAGGGAAAAAAAAGCCAGAAAAAAAAATGAAGAACAATCTCAATACATACTAATATTTGTGGGTCATTCCATTCGGTTACTTGGAATGGTCAACGATACTTTATAACATTCAGATATGATTTTTCTAGATATGACTACATATAACCTCATTCATGAAAAGTAACAGTTATTGGACGTGTTCAAAATTTCAAGGCTGAAGTTGAGAACCAACTCAACAGAAGGATAAAAAGCGTTAGCTTTGACCGTGGTGGTGAGTACTGTGGTAGATATGACGGTTGAGGTGAACAACGTCTAGGACCATTTGCTAAATTCTTAGAGGAATGTGGTATCGTCTTATAGTACACTATGCCAGTTTTTCCTTCTATGAATGGTGTTGATGAAAGATGAAATAGAATGCTTAAGGACATGGTGAGGAGTATGATTAGTCATAATCATTCTTGTTGCTAATAACACGCTTCCGCCGCACACACGCAGCCATTTTAAATTAAATTTATTTTAATAAAACATCGAATCTTATAGTAAAATAAAATTATGCAATGCTACGATAACAAAAAATACTTTTTATTGAAAAACTTTTTTTCAATCAGTTAGGATCCATTATATATTTATATATTAAATTAACAACATACAAGCTTAGCAATCATATACCTCTAAATCAAGCGTCCTCGCGAAACTGATGCACTAGCATGTGTGTGGGCACGAAATCGTTCCAAAGATCAGCAGACTCTAAGATCCACACCAAAATCTTCCAAGTTAATCTTCAATGCACTAGCATGTGTGTGGGCACGTAGAATATAACTTTTCTGTCTCTATATATACTCAACACATGAGATCTATAGATTTTACTTCGAATGACTTTTGTAAGAAAATTCTTTAAAAGAAGGTGATGATGATATTTTTAGAAATTTTGATTAACTCTTAACCATAGAAAATCACTTTTTGAGAAAATTGTGTTCTTCTCGCAACTCTTGATTGATGAACTGAATCTCTGATATATTGATTCATCATCTTAGTCCATCAGAATAATATTTGTATATTTTTCATATAATGGCGTATCAGATATTTAGGGATAAACTAAAATAATATTTAATTATAAATTATCAATTACAGTGGGACCCACTGCTCATGTGAACAACTGCAGTGCCACATGGCACTGCAGTGTGTCGTCAGGTAGCACTGGACACCATTGTAGTGCCATGTGGCACTACAGTGTTGCACCCCAGTAACTCATATTAGTCTATGATACTTAATCAGTGATTGACATGTGAAAATTACTGTGAATTAAATATTTATTTTAATTAGATAAATATCTAGATATTAGTTAATTTAAAAATAACATATTCTTATAAACAAAATTATCTGTTATTTTACAAATAACAGATTTAGTTGATCCAAAGTATTATCTAATAATAATTTAATTATCTATTTTCACAAATTGGATATTTTGTCTCACTTATTGATAATTACAAAATTAATCGATAATTATATANTCATAATTATGTACTTGCCCCAAAATAAAAATTCATTTGTAAGTTAGTCATTTTCTCATATCCTGAAATATTCACTCCTTAGATAGCGTTGTATAGAGTTGATTTGGGGACCATCGACCTATAATTCTAAGCTCCAATAAACTAGATTATTAATTAAACTCTTTAATTAAATAATCTTATTTATTAATTTCATTATTACTCCACTATAAATATGAAATTTCACTCTTAGAGATTATAGATTGTATTTATAGAGTATTCTCATGTAGTCCACTAATATACTCATTTCATGTAGGTCCTCCAATTATTGGTTTGTAAATTAGAACCGGTCAAAATTAGTATTTTACCCTTCCAATTACCTCTTGATCCTTAAGTATCATTAATCCACTAGTGAATGGCTAATTTATAATCTTATTATAAATTTAAGCTCAATAATCATTCAGTTTTAGAATTAATACTTAAAGGAACCAATATACGATCCGTTAGGAAAGCTTGGATTCTAAATCTTGTAAGATCATGTTCCTAGCCATCCATATCACTGAATTTCTAAAACAAAAGTCACTAGTCTATTTTACAAACAAACCTTAAAAAGTGAATCAAAAGATCCAGTCGATATGTATAGGAGTTCATGATAACTCAGGAGCGAGACTGATCTACATATGACCATCGAATTGATGTGTATTAAATCTTTATGATAAATGGCACGTTGATAAATATATTAATTCATATTAGTCCAGTCATATATAATCTCATTATATAAAGTACATTCACTAAGATGTCTATCCACATCAATGACCGAGATCTAGGTCACACACATTCATAATGCTTAGTGAATCGTACTAGCAACCATTCATTAAAGATGTCATACTTTAATATGTTGCTGACAAGTTTATTCATTATCTATGATCTTAATCTTTTCGTACTAATACAAGATCATAGTCTCATCAATGAATATTGAATTTTTAGATAATTATATAAATTATTCAACAATAATTTAAAAGAACAAATATAAGAAAAATCTAATCCTCATTAAATTTCATATGAAAATATTAAAACATGCCTTGAAGGCATAACTCCAAACAATTCTACCTTACCAGAATCATTTTGGGGTAAAGCACTTAAGGCTGCAACACATATCCTTAACAGAGTTCCAACTAAAGCAACTGTCAAGACCCCATATGAACTTGAGACTGGCAAGAAACCAAGTCTAAAGCATTTGCACATTTACGGATGTCTAGCTGAGGCAATGCCTTATAGGCCTAATGAAAAGAAACTTGACCTAAGGACGCTGAGTTGCAATTTTGTTGGATATTCTGAAAGATACAGGAGGTTCAAGACCAGATATCTGTTATGCAATGAGAATTTTCAGTCGTTATCAATCGAATCTAGATTTAGAACATTGGATTACAGTAAAGCACATTCGCAAGTATCTTAGAAGAACGAGAAACTATATGCTTGTTTGGTCAATTAGAGACTTGAATCGTACTAGATATACTGATTAGGAATCATATAAGGATAGTCAAAATTCGGCGTCTGGGTCATACACTGAGGTGATCTAGCTGTTATGAAGATAACGTTGGATCATATTCTGACTCTGACTGTTATAGAGATAACGTTGGATTAGAACCTGGCTGACTCATTTACTGAGACACTTCCTGCGAAGTCATTTGAGGGTCATGTGCGAAACATGAGGTTCAGAGAGATACCACATTTGCATTAGTGCAAGTGGGAGATTTTTTGGGGTAATCCCCTCAAAGAATATGTATTGACATTTTAATATGAAATTTAATGGAATTACAATTTTCTTATAATTGTTCTTTTAACATATTGTTGAATAATTTATATAAATATCCAAAAATTCCATATTGATTAATGAGACAATGATCTTGTATTAGTACGAGAGGATTAAGATAATAGATAATGAATAAAATTGTTAGCAACATATTAAACTATGGAATCTTTAATGAATGGTTGCTAGTACGGTTCACTAAACATTATGAATGCATGTGATCTAGATCTGGATCATTGATGTGGATAGATATCTTAGTGAAGATACTTTATATAATAAGAATATATATGACATGATCAATGTGAATTAAAATCTTTATTAACTTATCGTTTATCGTAAAGATTTAATACACATCAATCTGATAATCATATGTAGATTAGTCTAAATCCTGAGTAGTCATGAACTCCTATACATGTCTCTTGGATCTTTTGATTCACTCGATAAGATTTTTTTATAAATTAGGCTAGTGATTTTTGTTTTGGAGATTCAGTGATGTGGATGGCTGGGTTGATCTTACAAGATTTGAAATCCAAGCTTTCCTAACAGGTAGTATATTGGTTCCCTTAAGTGTTGATTCTGGAACATAATGGTTATTGAGCTCAAATTTATAATACAATTATAAATTAGTCATTCACTAGTAAATTAATAGTACTTAAGGATCAAGAGAAAATTAGAAGGGTAAAATGATAATTTTGATAGGATCTAATTTAGGAACCAATAATTGGAGGACAGAACTACATAAAATGATTATATCAATGGACTACACGAGAATACTCTATAAATACATTCTATAATCACTAAGAGTGTAATTCCATATTTATAGTGGAGTAATAATGGAATTCATAAATAAAATTATTTAATTAAAGAGTTTAATTGATAATCTGATATATTGGAGCTTAGGATTATAGGTCCATGATCCTCAAGTCACCTCTATACTACACAGTCTAGAGTGTGAATATTTTAGGACATGAGAAAAAGACTGACTTGTAAAAAGAATTTCTATTCTGGAATAAGTACATAGTTATGAGATAATTATGTGTGATTAATTAATTAATTATTTATTTATATTAATTTTTGAACTTATATATAAATAATTATATCGATTAAATTTATAATTATGATAAGTGAGACAATATATTTAATTTGTGAAATTGGATAATGTTGAATTATTATTAGATAATAATTCAAAATTTGAATCAACTAAATCTGTTATTTGTGAATTAACAGATAAGTTAGTTGATAGGGATAATCAGATAAGATAATTTTGTAAGAACTGATATCTAGATATTTATCTGATTAAAATAAATATTTAATTTGCAGTAATTGTCACGGTCAATCACTGATTGAGAATCAGATATTGACAAGAACTATTGTAGTGCCACAAGACACCACAGTAGTGCCGTGACACACAGTGTCTTGTGGTACTGTGGTAGCTCACGGCAACTGCAGTGTTGTGTGGCACTACAGTTGTGCACAAATTACAGCAGGTCTCACTCTAATGGTAATTTTGAAATTAAATATTATTTTCAGTTTTCTCCTAAAAATCAATTTTCCATTATCTAAATAATATGTACATATTATTCTATTGGCCTCTGTGTTGAGAGTGAGTAGAGAACATAATTGCTATCAGGGTGATTTTTCTCTATGATCAAAAAATTAATCAAAAAGCTCTGAAAGAATAATCATCGTATTCTTTCAGAGGTTTGTCTTACTAAATTAATCATTCTCAGTAAATCTCTAGATCTCATGTGTTGAGTACATCTAGAGAGAGAGAAAAGGTGTCTCTGTATTATTCCACGTGCTCACACACATCCTAGTGTGTTTGAGGATTGGCTTGGAAGATCTTAGTGTGGATCTCGAAGTCTGTTGTTCGTGGAAACGCAAGATCGTTGATTTACAAGGACGTTTGATGTAGACTATAAGATGTATATGATTTTTATCCGTGCATGTCTTCGATTTTATAATTATATAATGGATCCATATTGAAAAGAGTTTTCAACAAAATTTTTTATTTTGAATACAGTTGCGTCACGCTTACTTTCTTTTATCGAAAAAGATTCATTTTTAATAAATTTTTTAAAAGCCCCACGTTTCCGTCATGCGAGCGTCACATTTTCAACAATTGGTATCAGAGCGGTCATTATATATTTATGTATTAAAAACTATCCGAGTGTTCTTTCATTGTTCATAATATATTTTGATATGTATGAATGAATGGATGGTTTTGTTTTTTGAATGTATGGTTAAATAATGGATCGTTAATTATATGGTGATTATTGGGATAGATTTTATTCTTTAATTTTTCCTTAGATCTTGTGTAAGTCATTTTGGGGCATAGGAATTTTTGTAATTTTGTTATGAATATTAAATTGTAATCATTCTGATCTCGAGAAGATGAAGAACGCACGAGACGAACGTTGAGGAAAAAGAAAAGAAATTGGAATTCCTCGGGAACTCCAGCGCCGCCTCTTGCGAAGAGTTCGTCGGAAATTGGTGATGGCTGGAGGAGGCCCGCAGCGGCTGGAGGAGGTTGGCGGTGGTTCACCGACGATGGTGATGGGTGGCGGTGGGAGAGTCCTATCATTAGGTGGCAACTGTTGTCACATCTAAGGAAGTTTTGCAGAAATCATGATACCAACTTATCCCATCACTGTAAAGTTTTATGAATATCATAACTCTATCTTTTATCTTTTAATTTTTGAAATTAATATAATTTTAAAATTAATTTTGAATTTTGAATTTTATAAAAATTAAATATTATTTAATTGATTGAGTTTGACCCAAGTTTGATCAAGTCAATAAATTATGTTTTGACTAAGTCAAATTCAATAATTTTAAAAGATAAATATAGCGATAATTTTTAATTAAGAAAATAGGTTTTTCCTAATTAAAAGGGTTTTGTTCGAAGCTTGATGATTATGAAGATCGACATCAAGTGGAGAATGAGATATTTTGGAAATATGTAATCGTGAATTAGTCGATCACATGTCATACATAAAATCCCACACAGTTTTATTTAATTATGTATCTCATTAGTAGAAACATGATTTATTATGATTGTCCTAATATGTTTATATGAATTATTTTGAGAAATCAATTGTATGTAAACTGCTAGGTTTTAATTAGTTAAAACTTGGTAATCACACCATTATAAAGGCTATTCTAGCCTTACGATAATCAATTTTATTAAAAGAGTTTTATTAAAGTTTGATGAATGCAATTAATTTGTTAATCTAAGTTCACTTGATTATGACTTGGGCTCTTTAAAAGTTTAATTGAACTTAGTCCAATGAGATTGGATTGACTGTTAAATTAAGATTCATAGGGTTATTATTTTAACTAATAATTAATTTAAAATTAATTAATTAGTTAAAATAGAAACACATTATTATTCTAAAATAGTGAGTGTGAGAAGGTTGACATGTCAATGTAACCTATGGTCTTCATTATTAGTACAACACTGTAAGGTACAGTGAGGGCCTTGAGATGCCTTTGTTTACATCACCATAAGGAAGGTTTCGAACTGTATCAGTACAAAGGTTGGACTTCTTAAGAAAACAGGACTAAGTGATGTAGTTTAGTTTTGACCGACCTTAAGACGACATATTCTGAATCAAGTCATGGAATCTGAAATAATGGGTTGTGAATAATTGTGACTTAATCAAATAAGTGATACCATATTGTTAAAAGAGAAAATATGAGATATTTTATGTTTTAATTAATAAGGATGAGAATGTCTCATAGACAGTCTAAGATTAATCTGACTGACCCTAAGGCGGCACATTGATTGTTAGGTTATCTTATCATGGATTCGTAAATGATAAATTTATGCATTTAGTATTTTGCATTCATGCATCACGTTTATGTTCAGAATTCTTGATATTTATTTCAATTATATTGAATTACGTATGTTTTATTTTTTTTAGTTTTTATTATGTCTACCATGGGCAACCAACCCTATTACTGCTTTACTTTCACTTGAGAAATTGAATGGGTGATCATTTCATAAGATGGAAATCAAACTCGAACATGTTGCTAGTTTATGAGTATAATGAATTTATTCTTGTTGAAGAAAGTCTTGAAAGGCTTGCAGGCAATACTTGGATTATTGACACAGGGGCTACCATTTGGGGTGAGGTAAATGTTATCGAGCAAAACTCATATCCTTCTGTTACTAGTAGTAACAAAAGGAAGAATGAGAATGGTAAGGACAAAAGCAAGAATAATAATGAAAAGAAGGCCAAAAGGTCAGCTGAGGGCGAGAAGAAAAATATTGACAATGAGCTCGTAGGAAAGAAAACATTTGAGTAATTACAAATTGAAAACATTTCAGCGGATCAACGTGCGAAGAGGGAGGTGGGAAGAAGGAAGGAGATCCCAACCAAACTCGAAAATGGCTTTCGCGAAGTGGGACATCCGTTTGATTGACTGTTAGGTAATTAAAAAATTGACGTAATTTAACACGTAATATCACAAGCTGAGCCATTTAATTATTTTTTTTTGAAAATAGTGTATTGCATTACAAGATTAAATGAAAACAATAATAATACAACAATTATGTAAACATAGTAATTACGATAGATAAATAATTTAATTATGAAAAGTAATTTAAATATAACACTTACGAACTGTAAAGAAAGTTTTTACCAATGTTAAAACAATACAGACAGTAACGAAATAATAAGAAATCAAACCGAGTCCTATTTACACAGTTTCCTTAAAGCAGTTACACCCACTCACTTGTGGTACTAAAGTTGATAACAATGTTTGTTTCTCAAAATAAAACAGTTTGAGGCAGTTGAAGAACATCCAACTTCACCACTTTGATCGAATTGACTTGTCAGAATTCTACCACTAGAGTAACAATGCAAAACCAAGACTTGAACAGAAAAAATGAAACTGTCAACGGAATCAGAAATAAATCGAACCGGACTGAACAAAAAATCGAACCAAGAAACTTGAAGAAAAATAAGCAAAAACATGGAGAACAAATAGTGAGAGTAAAAGAGAGCTTGAAAGCTTTTTTGGTGTGTAAAATGAGGAGGGGAACACCTCCTTTTATACTACTCATGGAGGAGCTGTATGATAAAGGGTATTTAACCCATTAAAAAGCCATTTAATCAAAAAATTAAGTCTAAAATATTTTTTATTTAATTTGCAAAAATAAAAAATGTTTTGGACCTTAATTTACAAGAATATTTCATATTTCATGACCTTTGGACTTCTTATGAGGAGGCAAAATAAATCTGGAATAAAACACAGCTCATTGGCCCATTTAGAGGTGGGTCCATATAGAGAGAGTCTCTAGCATTATCAAGTTACCACTTTTATCCATATAGAGAGAGATTCTAGCATTATCAAGTTACCACTCTTGATACTAGTATCTCAATATATACATACCACTTCAACATTTACTCCCTTTCCAATTTCTATATTTCCCTCCTATTTTTTCATTCTCATTTAGCACACTTTGAAAGATAATTTTACCTATTCATCCCAAAGTCAATTTTGATAAATTAATAGTCGATTTTGATGTACTCAAGGAGAAGAACTCAAATATCTAACTACCTTACACTTTTACGTAGTGGGTCCTAACTAAAAAATTGTCTAAAATTGATCTACGAAAATGGTGTACAAAATACATAATTTTCCAACAATTCCCCACATGAATGAAAATTGACGACCAATGATACAAAAGACATGGTGATAGAATTTTACTTTCCGAAACATGCATAGGATAGATAGGTTTTACCTTTTGAACATTCCATTGTGTAAGTATGTTTACTTTACTAGCTGACTAGTAGACACGATGTCTTTGAACTGTTCCACATTTTATTTAAACGATGACATATTACACATGTAATATCCCGACCCTTCGTAAATGAGTATTTTTGTAAAATTGATTTAAAAGATAAAGTGATTTTAAAATTTGATTTAAAAAAGTGATTATTTGAAATTTTGGTAAAATAATTTTAATTATAATTGGTTTAGTTTAAAATTCAATTTTTCAATTTTAAAAGAGTTGTTTTTTATATTATAAAACTTTAGCTCACTCACACCATATGCTTGTGTATACCCTAGTATTACCCTAACCCTATTTTATCCTTGATTCGGCAATCTCACACTTCAATTGAAACTCACTCACACTACATGCATATACACACTAAGCTAGCCCTAACCTAATATATATATATATATATATATATATATATTCCAAAACTTCTTCTTCTCTCCCAGCTCTCCCTCTCACGCAGCCCCCTTCAATGAAATTGTTCTCCCTCTTTCTCTGCGTTTTCGTAAAGTTGTGATTGCAAGTATCATCCTATTGTAGTTTATTCTCGACATTAGAGAATATGTATCAAATAATCAAGACCTTCCTTCTGTTCGTAGCTTTTAATTACAAACCTAACCTTATTTTTATCAATTGATCTATCGGCTTTCATTTTCTGTTTAAAAATTCACTTAGAACCCAAAGGTTTACAACAAGGTGGAAGATCCATTAATTCTCAAGTATGATTTTGTAAAATTGAATCAATTTCACTCTTAAAGGCCTCTTTCCAAAAAAAGACATTCATTGGAGTTCACAACTTCATTGAAATTTCTTGGTTCACTTTCAATCATGTAAGTCAGGAAATCAGGACCAAAAGATTTTTCTGTCCTAACTCTTCTACTCCTTCTAGGTTCTATCTCGACTTCTTCATCTTAGTCCAGGCTATCTTCTTCATCAATAGTCTCAAGAAGTCTTTTTGAAGAGCTTGGCTCTTCCTTGGATTTGTAAGGAAATACATATTCAAAGAATAATGCATTCCTAGACTCCATTATCGTATTCTTATGAATCTCAGAATTGCTAGATTCATACACAAGGAACCAATACGCATTATTGTTATTTGCATAAACAATAAAAATGTAATCAACAGTTTTTTATCCTATTTTCACCTTTTTGGGTGTAGGTACCATCACCTTAGTGAGGCATCCTCACATTTGTAAGTATTTGTATAAAGATTTTCTACATTTTCCATAACTCATATGGGGTTTTATCCTCTTTCTTTTTTGGTATCTTATTCAAAAAATAGTTAGCCGTCAAAATGGTTTCTCCCCACATGTTCTGAGGTAATCCAGAACTGGTCAACAATGCATTCATCATTTCTTTCAGTGTACGATTTTTACTCTCAACAACACCATTAGATTGAAATGAATAAGGTGTTGTGATTTCATGTATAATCTCATGTTGAGCAAAAATCTCAGCTAATGGGAATTCATACTCACCACCTGTATCACTTTTTAGCACCTTAATTTTATTATTGAGTTGATTCTCGATTTCATTTTTATAGAGAATAAATTTCTTTATAGCTCCATCCTTGCTCTTTAGCAAATATCGGTATGTTGTGCTATCATCAACTAAAGTAATAAAATACTTATTACCACCTATTGTTTGTATAAATTTTAAATCACATATATCACTGAATTAAATCAAGTGGTTCAGTATTTCCTTTCAATATTTTGGAATGATGATCTCGTTAATTTTTCCTCTACACAAGTTCCACACTTGTGATTGGAATCAATGTGAAATGTTAGTATATGATCCAAGTTAATTAATTTACACAAAGTAACATAATTAACATGACCTAATCTACCATGCCATAAATTAGAAGACTCAAGCAAATAAGCAGAAGAACATGCTTTATTAATATTGAGTTTGATCAAAGTCATTACATTGAGTTTGAATATTCCATCACTCATATAACCATTACCAATGTACATTCCGCTCTTGATCAAAACAATTTTGTTTAACTCAAATATCATACGAAATCCATGGTTATTCAGTAATGAACAGACACAAAGTTCTTCCGGATTTCTGTTACATACAGTATATTGTTCAAAGTCAATTCCTTTCCAGAAGTCATATTTAACACCACTTTCCTTGGCCTTTGATCTCAGAGGTATCCCAATTCCCCATGAAAATCTTCTCTCCATGCTCGATAGCTTCAAAGGTAGAGAACATCCAACGGTCAGAACACACATGACGGGTAGCTCCAGTGTCAATCCACCATTCTTTTGTATTTGATCAAACCATGTTGACCTTAGAAACCACTGCAGAGAGGTCGATATCAGAAACGTCTCGAGCAATGTTGTCAATCACATTAGCCTCTTTGTTTCTCTTAGGCAGTCTACACTCAAATGATTTATGACCCAACTTATCACGATTATAGCACTTATCCTTGGAACTTTTGTTTCTTAAACCCCCTCCTTTAGGTCCTAGCTTGTTTGGACCCTTTCTTTTATTGTTGGTCATTTTGATTTTAAAATCTTGACCATACTCCACAATATTAGCATTTGCTGCAGCAACAGAGTTTGGTCCTTTTCTTTCGGATAGACTATTATCTTCTTCGATTTGATGTCGAATAATAAGATTCTCGATGCTCATTTCCTTTCGTTTGTGCTTAAGATAATTCTTGAAATTCTGCCATCTAAGAGTCGATTTCTCAATAATACAAACCACTTAAAATGATTCACTCAACATCATTCTCTCAACATAAATGTCATGTAGGATAATTTGACGTTCTTGCACTTGACTTATTACCGCTTTGGAATCCATCATTTTAAACTCTAGAAAGCGAGCGACGATAAATTTCTTAGCGCATGCATCCTTTGTTATTTTCTTGTCAGAATAAACATTATACAAAGAATCAGTGAGATAATTCATTATGTAATTTCTACATAAATATTCAGAATGTTTCCAAGCATCAATAGCACTGATCGTTTTGCAATCCTGCACATCATCATTGAGCTTAGGAGCTTCTTCAGTCAAGCATTTTACCATATTCAACATTATCAGATAGAAGAGCATCTTTTGTTACCACATATTAAAATTTAGACCGTTAAATTTCTCAGGTTTCTCTCCATGAAAAATGGGCATAGACATTGGTGACATACAGACTACAAGGGACACAACAGGGTTCTGCCCACCCAGATTTGCCATTTGAGTCCCAACAATAGGGTTCAACCATTGGTTTTCACCAGCATGGTTCGCTACAACATAGTTGTTGGTTTTAGTTGCCATATTTCCTTATCTGAAATATAAATCAGAAGTGTAGCGACACTTTGAAAATTATGTTATTTTCTCAAAGGCGAAAATATGCCAATTTTCCCAATATTTTCCAAAACATCAAATAGCACTTTTACATATAATTGTTAAGGCGAACTAGTGAGGTTCTTTGACCCAATCCAGGACCAGCCCTCTCAACAATATTCAATTCCCAGGTAATTGGAGGGACGAGTCCACTTAAATTTTAATTTTCTAGACAGAACTTCTCTGTATAGTTACTTCCAGTTTCAAAATTTTAGAGAATGTTTAAAATAAAATTTATAGGTTGAAAAAAGTCAAATCAATTTCTAAAATGATGTTTGGACAAATTTTGAAAATCAAATTAATTTCTAAAAATTGATCCTATGATGCAATAACTTGTATAGGATTAACTGTTTTAAGATTGTTGGAAGTAGTGTATTGCATTATAAGATTAAATGAAAATAATAATAATACAACAATTCTGTAAATATTTTAATTACTACAAGTAAAAACGATAATTACGGAATGTATAAACACAATTATTACCTGGGAATTGAAAAAATATGGACAGAGTAACGAAATAATAAGAAAACAAAGTCATGTTAGCACAGTTTCTTTAAAACAGTTACGCCCCCTCACTTGTGGTATTAAAGTTGATAATGACGTCTGCTTCTTAAGATAAAACGTTTTGAGGCAGCTGAAGAGCATCCAACTTCATCACATTGATTGAACTGACTTGTTAGAAATCTACCACCAGAGTAATGACGTAAAACCAAGACTTGAACAGAAAAATGAAACCGTTGACGGAATTGAAAATAAACCGAACCAGATTGAACCAGAACTGAGCAGGACCGTACCAAAAACCGAACAACGGCCGAACCAAGAAACTTGAAGAAAAATAAGTAAAAACGTGGAGAACAAATATTGAGAGTAAAAGAGAGTTTGAAAGCTTCTTTGGTGTGTAGAATAATGAGGGTAAGACCTCCTTTTATACTACTCATGGAGGAGGTGTGTAATAAAGGGTATTTAACCCATTAAAAAGTCATTTAATCAAAAAATTAAGTCCAAAACATTTTTTATTTAATTTGCAAAAATAGAAAACGTTTTAGACCTTAATTTATAAGAACATTTCACATTTCACGACTTTTGGGCTTCATATGAGTAGGTGGAGTAAAACACAACTTAATGGCTCATTTAGGATTGATCCATATAAATAGAGCGGCTAGCCTAATCAAGTTACCACCATTGATACTAGCATCTTAATATATACCACTCCAACTTTTTATTTATTTTCAATGTGAGATATCTACAATTCCCTCATATTTCTCTATTTTTATTTAGCTCATTTTGGTAGAGAATTTTTCATTCCTCCCAAAGCCAATTTTGACAAATTAATAGTCAATTTTTTATGTACTCGCGGAGGAGAACTCAAATATCCAAAGACCTTAGATTTTTATAGAGTGAATCCCACCTTAAAATTTATCCAAAGTTGATCTACCAAAATGATATACAAAATACCTAATTTCTCAACATTTTCTGCAAAAAGAAACGCTTATTTGGCATGCACCTGTCCTACTTTGGTTACTTTGTTTTTTATTTATGTCATCGGCAAATTATTTTTCAACGACATAAGATTCATTTGGCATGCATGATTTTCAAAATAGAATATTGTTTCCGCCTCCGCCTCCGGTGAAAAGAGTTTTGAAAACAACCCTATTTTCAGAAACTCTATTATCTTATTTTCAGAAATTATTTCTTGAAACTATTCTCTAGAATTATCTTATATTACATAAAAGTGTTCCACTCAAACATATATTTTAAATTCTTCAAAATAGAAATGATTTTTTTTTACTTTTACTTATCAAGCTGTTTTTTGTTCTCTAAAAACAACATAAATTTATATTTGAGCACATTTGAAAAACTACTTTTAAAAATTATTTCAGGAAAAACAAACGGGTACGAAATTAAGTGACAACGAATTAAATAGCTGAAAATTATATATATATATATATATATATATNTATATAAATGCTAATCACGGATGTAAACCTTTTCCTTGATCTTATTCCCCAAGTGGTCAACTCGAAACAATTTTATAAGCCATGTAGTTATAACTTATTCTTCTTAAGACCCACATATTATTTTTTCGGAGTAATAATGAAAAAAAGGGTGTCATCTTTCTCAATAATTTACCTCTTGTTTTTTGGACATATGCTCCAATCGAGCCGCCGCGTGACTAATCCCAAGGATCCTTAGTGAACCGGCCAGGTAGATCCCTCATTGGCCATATGGGCATTGCTTCGAACCAACAATATCTACGGGAACAAACCTATGATCTAATCATTTGGAGGATTTGAATCTCTCCATCGTGTTGAGAGACACGCATTACGTGAAGTATTGGGAATATCACTACTTGCCTTGAACTCAAACACGGATCTATCGCGAGTTAACCGGGCATCTGAGGATTTTGTCCACACGGCTAAGCCTGGGGCATGCCTCTGATACCACTTGTTAGAATAATTGACATCACATATCTTTATATTGATATGATATTATTCACGTTTGGCCTAGGTCGAACAAGCTTACTTTTGAACTCTACTCGAAAGGCTTCATACCAATGGAGATATTGTATATACTTATAAATCCATGATTCTTCTCACTTATAGTCACTGTGAGACTTTGGTCACATACCAAACAACCCTCCCTTGAACAAAGGACCACACCATTCTTTTATTCAAGCCTCCCTTCAAATGATCATTTATCCGTTCATCTTCCTCAGAAGGATTAGTGCTCTAACTAGATCAACTCTGCTTCACTATGTTGGGCCACGCGCCTTATATGAAAACTAGAGCACCATCATCCTTGAGACCTTGCTCTATCTAGGTCAAATCCTCTCCACCGCATTGGAAGACACACTTTATGTGAAGCACTGGAGCACCACTACCTCTCTTGAGCTAAAACATGGATCTATCATAAGTCAACCAGGCATCTGTGGATTTTGCTCCATATGACCAAGTTCGTGGCATGACTTTGATATCAGGACAATGAAAACCACATATCTCTTTACTTTTAGACTAATCAAAAGGTTACGTATCAATAAAGATATTGTCCATACTTATGAACTCATGATCTGAACTCATGATCTCTTCACTTCTAGTAAATGTGAAATTTTGGTCGCACACCTAACACGATATATTCTATTATGGTATTAATACGAAAACAATTAGGCTATTACATCATTATCTTTTATAATTTGTTAACCAAAATGATATTATATCATTGTACATCTACTATATAGATTTTTTTTTATGAGTAATTTTAGATCGAATGAGTTATAGATCAAGTATTAATTGATTATGTAATCTGATAATTATTCATTGCTTAGTTAATTTATAAATGATAAATATATTTAATAAGTAATAAAATACCAACATATGAACAAGTACAATTAAATTACAAGAAGTATATTATTTTTTTGTTTTTCATTTAATTTCTCATGTTACACACAAAAATATTATTTTATGTTGAAAAATTGAGCTCTTACATCAACACCAATTATGTGATATTGTTCAATGCTTAGAACGTGAGGGAAACATTTCATCTGGGAGAGGGGATGTAGAGTCTTTGCCATTGTTTAATAACGGCAAAATCTATAATTCATCTAGGTCTGATCATTGAAAATCTATTTATATCATTGAAAAATTATATCTGAATGAATCAGATCTAATTTTTTCTCTACCGTTAAAAGTTCAACGGCGGAAAATCTATATCTCAAAAAGATAGAAAGAGAAAGGAAATCCAACAAAAATGTCAACTCCTATCTCCAAAAAGGGACAACAAAACACACTTCTGTGATGAATGTGAGACGTTTTAAAAGCACACAGAAAGCGCACTCACTTTTTTTCTTTTCTCTTTATTTATTTTATTTGTAATAATATTGGTTTTGGATTGTTATCCACATGGTTATAGTGCGTGTGGGTGTGGAAGTTTCCCTACACAAAAAAGAAATGGAAAACGTTTTTGGGAGTTGGCGCTTTGGCTTTATAAAATCAGGGAGCAATCCAAGTTTGCATCAGATTCAGAAGTAGAGTAAGACAACTCCCTCTTTCTTTCGTACTTCTTCCAAAATTGCTCTCTGAGAGAGGGAGAGACAGACAGAGAGCGAGAAAGAGACAGAGACAGAGAGTCTCTGTTTGTGCAAAGAAATCTGAAGGTGAAAATGGAAAGGGAGAGAAGGCAGATTTACAAAGGAGAGAGTGAGAGAATGTCTGAAATGGGTGAAGAAGAGACCACTGTTGATTGGAGAGGAAAACCCTCCAACACTCTCAAGCATGGTGGAATGAAAGCTGCTGTATTTGTTCTTGGTACCTCTCTCTCTCCTATCTCCTGCCTATCTTTCATATATATATATATATATATATATATATATATATTATTTGGTTCACATGTTTCCACAGTGTGAAACTTAGCAATAAGAGAGTCATCCAACGAAGCTGAAGCTGCCTAAATCTGTCCTTGACAAATTTCAATCATCTGGCTAACACGTGTTTCTCTTTGTTAAACTCCTACCTTGACAAATTGGATAGCAGTGCTTTTTTTTTTTTAATTTAATGGGTTTTATTAATATATACAATTAAAAGCCAACCTCCTTTTTCTTCCTTATAAATATTTATTGGCTCAGTTGAATAAATTATAAACTTGCTCATCATTTCCTCATTTATTGAGGGTCCTTTACTATACTTGTGCACCAAAGTGACGCAGAAGCTGGCCTTCAGAGTGATTCCTTTTCAGTTGCAAATTTAACACCTTTTCAGTTGCAAATTTAACACTAAAATATAAGGATGGTTGAAGTACAATTAATTAATATCAGAAAGTTTTTAATTGGAGTTAAAGTAAGTTTTAATTAAGCTTTAGTTTTATTCTTTTTTTATCACTTTTTTTCATGGGTGGTATTGAGATTTTTCAATTAACAACTGATTTTCTTAACATGCTTATCCGGACATACACGCGACCAATCTCACAAGTCCAAAAGTTAATAATCAGATAAATCTCAGTGGTCTTGAGTGTGTAGTGAACTAGTAATACTCTGAATAACAAACTCAGGGTCATTGTTCTACACCTTGAAAGATAGTTTAGGAGGTGAAGTATTTTCTCATACTTATAAATTAAGTATCATCTCTTTTCACAACCGATGTGGTATTACCTCAACAAATTTTTAGTTTCTTCCCCTCTCATGTGTAGTGTGCTAAAAGCTAAAGAGTTTTTGTTGTGTACCATGTTGGAATATTTTGATCCCATTAAGTGTGGAGTTGCGTGTAGTGTTATTTATGAATAGAGATGGGTTTAATGGTAGCATATGATTGTTGATTACTTAGTTGTAACAGTGTGTTTGTATTGGGTATAACTTTCAGGACTACAAGCGTTTGAGATAATGGCAATTGCTGCAGTTGGGAACAACCTCATAACATATGTGATAAATGAGATGCACTTTTCCTTGTCAGAGTCAGCAAACATTGTGACTAACTTTGTTGGAACTATCTTTCTCCTTGCTCTTCTTGGTGGTTATCTCTCTGATTCTTACCTTGGCAGTTTTTGGACCATGCTTATCTTTGGATTTGTGGAACTCTCTGTAAGTACACCTCCCTCCCTCGCTCTCTCTCTCTCTCTCTCTCTCTCTCTCTCTCTCTCTCTCTCTCTCTCTCTCTCTCTCTCCCCCTTATTGCCATAGAGATTTTTGGTGTGTCCCCCATGTGTACTTTATTTCAAAAAGCAATGACTAATTTGTGGAAGAGCACATGCTTTTTCGTTTTTTCTTGGGGGTGTTTGAGTGAGTGAATAAGTTGGGAGATGACAAATGTTTCTTAAATTTGAGAAAATTTTCGGCACCTTTTAACATCGTTGTAATTTTTAATAACTCACTCATTCTTGCTCTTTAAAATATGAATACAGTATTATATTTTAAGACACGTAATATTTTATATTTTAGAATGTCAATAATCCATCCATCCAAAGAGTACTGAATTTTTTTCCTTAAATTATTTTAAGTTTGACTTGTTCTTTTCATTTGTAGGGTTTTATATTATTATCAGTCCAAGCTCATCTTCCTCAGCTAAAGCCACCAAAATGCAACATGTTAACAGATAGTGAAAATTGTGTAAAGGCAAAAGGCTTCAAGTCTTCAATTTTCTTCATAGCACTTTACTTAGTGGCATTGGGAAGTGGGTGTGTGAAACCCAACATGATAGCTCATGGAGCTGACCAATTTAACATACACAAACCAACACAAGCCAACAAGCTCCCAACATACTTCAATGCTGCTTACTTTGCTTTCTCTATGGGTGAACTTATAGCTCTCACTATTCTTGTATGGGTCCAAACCCATTCCGGTATGGATGTTGGTTTTGGTGTCTCAGCCGCTGTAATGGCAATGGGTTTAATCAGTTTGGTTTCCGGTACCTTATACTACAGGAACAAGCCCCCACAAGGAAGCATCTTTACTCCAATTGCTCAAGTAATCATTTACTTATTTTTTTCTCCGAATAATCTTAGACCGATTAAATTATAGACCAAATTTTAATTTATCAAGTTATTTATTAATCGTTCATAGATTGATGTTTTATCACTTATTAAAATAATTTTTGCTAAATTAATCTATGAGTGTAGAATTTCTCTGTTTTTTCTCTTTTTTAATAAGCCGTCAATTTTTTAATCTGTGTTTTACGTGTCTACTTGTTTTATTTCAGCATACTCATAATTTTTCATTTTCACCACATTCCTTGTCTGAAACATGTTTGTAGATTGTTGGCCAAGACCCACAACCTTTTTTTTTCAATTTTACCCAATTAGGTTCTTAAAGTTGTTGATGTATGTATACTATTGTATAGTGACACAAGTCTGTTTCATTCTGCTGATTGGGCTGTTTTTTTCATTTGTTATTTCTAAGAGGACATAAAAGTTAGTGCTGTCTGCTGGCCCCTTCTCATAGTGTAAAGCTTATCTGTATTTTGTATCATTTGCAATAATGCATTGAAAAATTTGAATCCTTTAGCTTTACTTTTGAAACCCAATAATATTTACCAGTTTCTTTTATTTCATAAACAAAAATTACATCTTCAGGTTTTTGTAGCTGCTTTTCTGAAAAGAAAACAAGCTTCTCCATCTAACAACTTGCCAGACAATATTGTCTTGTCCTCTCACTCACACTCTCACTCTCACTCTAGCAATCTTCTTCACACCCAAAAATTCAGGCAAGTCTCAAATTTCTTTGACATCTTCTGGTTTTTGATCTTTTGACAGAAAAAGAATAAAAATTGATGAATTCTTAATTTTGTGTACTGCAAATGTTCAGGTTCTTGGACAAGGCTTGCATAAGAATTCAAGATGGGAATAATAATAATAATATGAAGGAAAATCCCTGGAGGTTATGTTCAATCACCCAAGTTGAGCAAGTGAAGATACTAATATCGGTTATTCCGATATTCGCCTGCACGATCGTTTTCAACACGATTTTGGCTCAACTCCAGACATTTTCAGTACAACAAGGGAGTATTATGGATACCCAATTGACCAAATCCTTCCATATTCCTCCAGCTTCACTTCAATCTATTCCCTACATAATGCTCATCTTCTTAGTCCCTCTCTATGACACATTCATCGTTCCTTTCGCTCGTAAAATCACCGGCCATACCTCTGGAATATCCCCTTTACAGCGTATTGGCTTCGGCCTCTTTCTCTCTACTTTCTCCATGGTTGCAGCTGCCATTATGGAGAAAAAGAGAAGAGATGCATTTGTTGACTTAAACAAGACTTTATCAATCTTTTGGATCACCCCACAGTTCCTAATTTTCGGAGTATCGGAGATGTTTACTGCGGTTGGTCTAATCGAGTTTTTCTACAAACAATCCGTGAAAGGAATGCAAGCGTTTTTAACAGCTATAACATATTGTTCATACTCATTTGGATTCTACTTAAGCTCCTTATTGGTTTCTTTGGTGAATAAGATCACTTCGGGTGGCGGAGGCGGCGGTTGGCTTTATGACAATGATCTAAACAAAGACAGACTTGATATTTTCTATTGGTTGTTGGCAGCTCTCAGCTTGCTGAATTTCTTCAATTATCTCTTTTGGTCTTCATGGTTTTCATACAATCCAGCAATATCAACAACCACAGCAAATAATGAGAATACTCAAGGCAATAGCAACAATCAAGTTTATGATCACTTCAATTCTACCAAGAGCATTGGAGATGATAACATCCCATAAAGGATTCAAAGAATATACAAGTCTTCTTGTTATCTATCATCTAATGTAATATGCAAGTCAAAGAGATAAGGCTTCTAATTAATATTCTGTAAAAAAGGTACAAAAAATACCATAAATGTGGCCTCAAAAAAGCTAATTTTCCTTTATTGAACTACTCTTCTTGTATTAAGTGCTACAAATACATACATATTGTCAATCACTTGGTTTTTTTTAAAGCATTAAACTGAAGAAGTTAATAAGTTCAAGCCATCTTATTATGGAGACAGCTGGAAATCAAGTTTTATGATTTTAGTTCTCCAAACAAGTAAATGTGGGACACTTAGGTCTAAACCCATTAGTAGATACAATGCATTGTTTCTAAATTATGAAATAGCTAGGTAGATCAAAAGCACATTCCCTGATTGTGGGGAGAACATCAAACTGGTCACCTTCTTTTGAGTGACAGAGAAAAGGAATGTGCAAGTGATGGGTTAGTGCTTTCTTACTTGAAAGAAAGAGGGGTCCTATTGTGGTAATCTAACTACTCCTATGATGTGACGTGTGCATAGGAACATAATCAAACCTCTATTACTCAAGTCAAAAAGATGTGGAAAAAGAAACATGATAGAGTGGTAGAGTGAGAGAGAGTAAAGAAGAGAGGTGGTCCATATTTTCTTTTCGGTGTTAACTATGAACCTTTATGCAAGGAGACATGTTCCAAACATGTCTTCAAAGTTGGAGATTGGTCACTTTGCTAGACTCTTCATCTTTGCTACTCTCCTATTACCCCCTTGGCAATATGCAAATCATAATGTTTGCTGAAAGTTTTGCACCGACNCCCCCCCCCCCCCCCCCCCCCCCCGAGAGGAAAAAAGGAAGACAAATTATGATAATGTCGTGCTCCACTAGAATTTGGCATGTTCATTGAAAGGAAAAAGTGAATGTGGTAAAAAGATGATAAAGAGCTCGCTACAGAAATTCCAATTTGGCACGTTCATTTTTCTGGCTATAAAGGATTTGGTTCTCTCTTTATAACTTTTTATCACATTCACTCTGTACCATATCAATATTCATTAATAATATAAATTTTTTCAGTCCATAAATAATTTGGATTCCTTCTTTATGTTTGATTTTAGTTGTTTGTTCAGATCTCAAGACCCACATCGACTTAGAAAAAAACTTTTCTTAACCTTTTTTATTGATTTTCATGAACAATTGATCTGAGTCATTAGTTCAGATATCAACGATCCATATATAAATCCCTCCTTTGGTTACAATCAACCAAATAAAAATTATGTTATTTTCTTTTCAACATTTGTGAGATGGTCAACTTTTAAACTATATTTTATTGGTTACCACGTAATGTAACCCATATTGGAGAGCTTTATTGCTAATATCTAGTGGGGTTTTAACGAGAATGGTCTGAAATGCAATGGCTTTCTTAGAAGTCGTTGTATATGCCCAAAGCCACATGAGGTTTAGGTTATTGAGTAGTTGAAAAGTTAAGATCGATTACTCTTTAAAACTTAGGTGTTTAGAAAAGTGAAACCAGAACCTTTTAATCAGCACGATCGGGGCTAAGCCAGTAGGTGTGGAAAATATTCTAACATACCTTCCTAAAGTCGCATACACAGACGAACTAAACAGCATACCAAATAGCCAAACTAAAATCGCATACATATAGACCTAACCAAGTTTTGATATCAAGTTGAAAAGTTTAGTTCGATCACTCTTGAAAACCTAGGTGTTAAGGAGAGTGGTACATTCCATCACATCCTCCCACACCACAACACGATAGTCGAACGAAACAATACCAAGCTATCGAGCTAAGCATAAAAAATAGTCAAACTAAAAGGGCACAAACAAATACCCAACCAACCTCTAATACCAAATTGAAAAGCCTAGCCCGGTTATTCCATAAAACCTAGGTGTTAAGGAAATGAGTATTTTAGCTTTATATCGAGCAAAGTAGGGGCATATCCAAGCGATGTAGGGATGATATTTCAACACTCTCCTTGACCATAATACACTAACTGAAATAAACAGCATACCAAACAGTTCAATCTAAAGCAGTAGAAATGAAGGCTCAACCAAGCTCTGAAGTTGAAAAGTTCAACCCAATCACTCTTTAGGTTTTAATGAGTGGTCGGGTGGAGTTTTTCGATTTGAGTTTCCTTAGGCGACTTTTACAACAATAAATATAGGAACTATTGAGAAAATATCAGCTTTTGTAGAGATTTGAAAAAATAGCAGAATTCTATGACCGTAAAAAATACTATAAATCTGATATACCAAAATATCATGCATTCCCTTTAGTAAATTCCTATATTTAAGGTCGTTCATCAGTGGTTGAAGTCAATAAATATAATATATTTAAAAATAAATAAATAAAAACTTAAACTATTATATCATGGATCGCTCTCACATGTCGGGATTTTTCTTCCCGGCATAGATGCTGGGGGTTTTTGGTGAACTCTCACACGTATTTGGTGAACCCCAACACGTATTTGATAAACCCCAAAAAATTTGTTGAACCCCACACTTATTTGGTGAATCCCGGCATGGATGTCGGCCTGATATCGTAGAATTTTCCTTATATTTCATTCCTAAATTTATTGAACAAATACTAATAATTAAAAACATCAAATCCTAACCACTAGTCAACCGACATTATTTGTTGAAACACCATCTTCATCTACGGAAGGGCAATAAAGACCACAAACAAGCTCCCTAGTCGACAATAAATCAAACTCATCTAGTGTTCGATTAAATTATAAGAGTGTTACGGAAATATCAGCCTGATTGAGATGTCCTGATACATTTACTAATTCTTATCACCGACAATCTTACTTAAAAAAACTCATAGAGTCTTTTCCATTGAAACAAATGTCTAAGCATTGACCACTAATCCACTACCTTGTGAACCACCGACGAAGATAATTTCTTCAATGACGGGTTAATCGCAAAATTTCTACCAATGTATTTCGCAACTACGGTTATGATTGAAGCAAACAACGGAGAAATCTATTTCCATATTGAAGCACCTCCATCTTGGTTGTGATTTAACCTCAAAAAAATTCCTTTAATTACGCATAGTGAATCATTCAAATATTTTTTATACGATACGTCATGTGGTGCTTTGTCCAAGAGTATTTCAATGATAATACTAATAATATTTCATTAAAACACTACCTACCATTAAAACACTTTTCCACGTATGTAGAGTTATTTGCACTACTGCCTAAAGCACATAAACAATATAGAACACTACCTACTATTAGAATACCTTTGTATGTAGTTATGTGGTGCTACCTCCCAAAGTATATCAATAATATACTTTTAGTATTTCATTGAAACACCACCTACTACTTGAATATTTGTTTATGAATGATGTTAAGTATTGCTAGTGTCCAAAGTATATCAATAATATATTGATAGCATTCCATTGCAATAGCACCTACTCTTTGAATATATTTTTTATGTATGTTGTTAAATAGTGCCATACCAAAGTAAGTATCAATGTATGCTAAGTATATTTAATCGAAACATCGTCATTACACTACTTTTCTATAAATAGATTTAACGGTGTAATTGTTAAGTAAATAGATTGTTAGTTATAGTGTGTTAGTTAGTTAAGGGCATATTAGTCTTTTGTTCTTACTAGTCCGTTGGCTATTTTTCTTCTTTAAGACTGTTTGTTGATTAATGTTTTGGTTAATGAAAGATTTAGTTTTCTCTTCTTCCTTCTCTCCTTCTTTTCTTTTCTTTCTACTTCTTCTTCCTATGTTTCTTTCATTCTTTATTTCTCCATATGGTATCAGAGCTTCACTGACCAACGTTGCAAGCCATGACTCATCCAGTTGAAAACCTGCCCACTGAAACTCAAGATACTGCTCAGAATTGAATTGGCTCTTAGACCGATTCTCAAACCCTAACTCAATCTAACTCTTAATACGTGCTCTTCTTCCAATCCAATTCAAGAAAACCTCAATTCCCTAACACTTCAATTTGTTCCTTCTTCGTCTGCCATTGGAATCGCTGAATCATCTCCTCACTCCCCTATATTTCTTTTCCCAACATCGACAATCTAATCTCGATGAGATTGGATTCCACCAATTTTGTATTTTGAAAATATCAAATTACAGTAATTTTGAAAGCCCATCTCGTTTTTGGGTATATTGATGGCACGATTAAATGCCCATCAAGATTCCTCAAGAATGCAAATGGAGAAGACATTCTGGACAGAGATCCCAAGTATAAATAGTGGCTTACCCAAGTTTGATAAATGCCACCCTTTCTCCTATGGCTTTATCATATGATGTTGGGTGTAAGACTTCGAAAAAAGTCTAGGATTCATTAGAAAGGAGGTTTTCTTCTATTTCGCGCACCAATATCCTACAATTGAAGTCAGATTTGTAGTTGATAACCAATAAGACCACCGAAAGTGTTGATGCGTACATCTAGAGGATCAAGGAAGTTGAAGATGAAGATGTCCTAATATACACGCTTAATGGTCTTACCACTGAATTTAACACAATCAGAACCTCAATACGAACAAAGGTTGAACCCCTAAGTCTAGAAGAACTTCATGTTCTTCTAAAATCAAAGGAACACTTCCTGGAGACCCAACACAAACAGTAAGATCAATCATTCCAGAATATAGCCTTTCTTGCTACTTTTAACAACAGAGGGTCAAACCGTGGAAGAAGCTTCAAAAATATTTGAGGGAATAGGAATAATTCTGGGAGATCTAACTCAGGAAGGAGAGGAAGGGATCAAAACTAGAATTCTTCCTTTCTGCCTTCAGTTCTTAGTGCACCTCCTACCTAAAATAATCAATCCTTCAAAGGAACAACTAGTTGCAGTCAAGATAATTACTCATGCTCTCAATACAATAGAGTCCAGTGCCAAATTTGTCAAAAAAATGGGGCACAACATAGTAGATTGCTTCCACATGATGATTTTTTTCTATCAAGGGAGAAGCCCTTCTTCAAGCTAACTGCCATGACTGTCTTGAGCCAAGCCACACACACTGATCCTCAGGTATGGCTCACAGACACTGGGTGTAACACCCACCTCACCCCTGGCCTACATAGCTTGACCACTTCCTCTGAATATAATGGAGAAGAATATGTCTATGTTGGCGATGGTCACACATTACCCATCGCTTACACAGGTTCGAGTATCCTTCAAACCTCTTCTAAATCTTTTCTTTTGTCTAATGTTTATTGTGTGCCTCAATTATCTTCCAAATTATTATCTGTATATCAATTTTTCCTTGAACGTAACTGCATATTTACCTTTGATGCCTTTAGTTTCTGGATTCAAGACAAGGAAACATATCAAATTTCACATAAAGGTCCTTACATAAACTATCTCTACCCTATACCTGCTACATTGTCTTCTTCTCATGTTGTATATCTTAGTTCTAAATAGACTGATTGTCTCTGGCATTTTCGATTAGACCACCCTAGTAATAGTGTTATTAAACATATTCTGAATAAAGCTAATATTCCTTGTAATGATTATGTTTTGAATACTTGTATCTGTATTAATTGCATTTCTAATAAAATGTCAAGGCTTCCTTTTGGTAATTCAGAGTCTATTACTGACTCTCCCTTGTCTCTTATACATACTGATGTTTAGGATCTATCCCCCACTACTTCTGTTTTAGGACATAGATATTATGTGTTATTTATTGATGATATGACTAGATTCACATGGTTTTTCCCTATTAACAGTAAATCTGAAGTTTTATATGTTTTTAAAAGGTTTCAACCTCTTGTTGAGAATTTGTTCTCAACTAAAATCAAAACTCTAAAGAATGATGGAGGAGGTGAGTATAAAAGCCTCTCCTTTCAGTCCTACCTGCTGATAAAGGAATTATGCATCAAAAGACATATCCATATACTCCTCAGTAAAATGGCATTACTGAGAGGAAGCATAGACATTTAGTTGAGACTGGTCTTACTCTTTTGCATCATTCTTTTATTTCTTCTCAATTTTGAAACTTTGCATTTACTACCGCATCTTATTTAATTAACAGGATGCTCAGTGCCACTCTCAAGAATCAATCCCATTTTGATATATTATTTGGTAAGGTAGTTGATTATAATAAGCTTGGAGTTTTTGGGTTTGCTTGTTATCATAATCTCAGACCTTATATGCATCATAAATTTCAATTTAAAAGCTTACAATGTGTATTTTTAGGGTATGCTCTAAATCAGAAAGGCTATCTATGCTTTGAAAAATCTACTAAACGTTTTTATACCTCTAGGGATGTTATGTTTGATGAGAAATTGTTTTCCTTTGCCGTTACTTCTGATTTACCTACTATCAATACTGTTTCTATTGATTCTCTGACTTCTAGTGATAACTATGCTTCTATTCTTCACCAACTTAGCACTCTAAATAATTCTAAATTTGCTATTTTGTCTGTTGTGTCTCAAGATTGTGTTATGCCTACTGCTTCTATTAATGATACTCATATTGGTCTACCTTATGTTCTACAAACTGATTTTTCTAGAATTCATTCTGATATTAATGATGTAGATATTGGCTTACAATCTGAGTTGCACACTGTATCTTCTGTTTCTAATATTGTTCTGCCTTCTTCCTTGCATACTGGCTCTAGTGATTTGCATCTGGATTGGATCCCGGTGTTAGTTCTGATTTGCATAATGATTTTATACTTGCAATGCTGGTATTAATGTCAATTCATTCCCTGATATATCATCTGGCATATCCATTGATCTCCCCATCTCTACCCAACCCATAACTAGCATTAGACATACTGATTCTCATCCTTACACACAGTCACATCATCTCATACAAACCAAGTCTAAATCTAGGATCTCCAAGAAGAAATCTTTTACTACTTCTGGCCTAGTAGATAGCCATTTTAAGCCTAGCTCTTATACTACTACTTCCAAATGTCCTGAGTGGCTTTAGGCAATGAAATCTGAGTATGCAATCCTTATTTCCCAAAACAAATGGACCCTAATGCCTTTACATCCTCACAAAAATTTTGTTGGTTGTAAATGGGTGTACAAAATCAAGTACAAGTACTATAGCCAGGCATAAAGCCAGACTGGTGGCTAAAGGTTATCATCAGCAGTCAGGTTTAGACTATGCAAAAACTTTCAGTCTAGTAATTAAAAAGTCCAGTATTAGAATCTTATTTTTTTTAGCTGCTACCTATGGATGGCCTTTAAGAAAGCTTGATGTTAAAAATGTTTTTCTTCATGGTTCTTTAACTGAAGACGTATATATGTGTCATCCACCAGGGTTTGTTGATAAAAGATGTCCTGGCTATATGTGTAAGCTTAATAAGTCCTTGTATGGTCTTAAATAGGCTCCTAGAGCTTGGTTTGAAAAATTTACTAGTCATCTTCTATCTCTTGGCTTTATAGGTTCTCATGCTAATACTTCTTTATTTGTTCATGCATATTCTACATCTCTCACTTACATTTCGCTTTATGTTGATGATATTGTGATTAGTGGAACCAATTCTACCTATATTGATCAATTGTGCATACTTTTAAACATGATTTTGATATGTCTGACTTAGGTGACTTGAAGTATTTCTTACGTCTTGATATTAGTAGAAGTTCACACGGTATTTTTGTTAATCGATATAAGTATTCTAGAGACTTACTTCTCAAGGATGGAATGGTTCCATCTAAGCCTTGTTAGTCCTCTTGTTCTACCAAGTCCCCTTTTTCTACCAAGTCCCCTTTTTCTACCAAGTCCCATTTGTCTAGTCACATTGGTTCCCCTTTATCTAATATTACTTTATATAGAATTCTAGTTGGCTCTCTTCAGTATCTAACTTTTACCAGACCAGATATGGGCTTTGTTGTCAACAGGGTGCATCAATTTATGCACTCACCTAATACTGCTTACTTTGTAACTGTCAAGGGGATCCTCAGGTATGTTGTAGGTACTATTGATCATGGCATTTGTTTTAAACTAGGCTCTCTTCATTTATAGGCCTTCAGTGATGTTAACTGGGTTGGAGATCCATCTAGTAAAAGATCAACATCAGGATTCGTTATCTTTCTTAGACCAAATCTAGTTTCTTGGAATGCAAAGAAGTAGGCAACAATTGCTAGATCTTCAACTGAAGTAGAATATAAAGTTTTGGCCAACACTACAGTAGAGTTGACTTGGCTGAGACAATTCTTTGGGATCTCCATGTGTACCAAATTCAAGCTCTTATTCTCTATTGTGATAACACATCAGCTATTTCTTTATCTTCTAAACCGGTTTTCCATGCTCGCACAAAGCATGTGGAAATTGACTTTCATTTTATTAGAGAAAGGGTGATGAAGAAAGATTTGGTTGTTAAGAATGTGCTTTCTCAACTACAACTTGCATATCTATTTACCAAGCCATTATCAACTCTTCAATTTAGCCTTCTGAGAGACAAACTCATCCTTCCTCATGAGATGAATTTGAGGGGGGACTTTAAGTAAATAGATTGTTAGTTATAGTCTGTTAATTAGTTAAGGAAATAATAGTCTTTTTTTCTTACTAGTCGTTGGCTACTCTTCTTCTTTAAGACTGTTTGTTGATTACTGTTTTAGTTAATGAAAGATTTAGTTTTCTCTTCTTCCTTCTCTCCTCCTTCTCTCTGCTTTATCCTTCTTCTTCCTCTATTTCCTTCATTCTTTATTTCTCTATAGTAATAATATAAAATAACTAAAACACTATTTATGCTAATCTCTTCTATAAATTATGTTTGTTATTTACATATATTACCGAAACTATTGCAGTAACGTAGACATAGTAATTCAATATCGACTATCTAATTGATGTGTTTTAATTATGTCAAATGCATTATCAATTATGTACTTATAGTTCATCAAGTACCTATGATTACCTATTTATTTATTTTGCTAATATTTCACAAAAAAATGTATTTCAGAAACACTATACAATTGAATTAGAATAAATTGTACCTTGCATTGTACTACTAAATAGTAACAATCAACAAGTATCAATATGAATGGTGTTTGACACTAATAAGATCTTTTAAAAAATATATTCCAAAAATAGAACAGTTTGAAAAAATATTCCAAAAGTAAGGTAGATTGGGCCAGGTAGGAAATCGTCTTTGCAAAATACATTCCACATGGACAAATCGTCTTTTAAAAGATGATTTCGATGAAGGTTATCCCCCGAAGCACAAGTGTTAGTGGAAATCATTTTTATAAAAGATGATTTTCTTAGTTACTGAAAATCATCTTTTGCAAAGAAGATTTCCTTTTGCTTCTGAAATCGTCTTTGCAAAAAATAATTTCATTTTTAGTTTAACAGTGAAATCATCTTTTATAAATACGATTTCAGTGTTGATTCCTCCCCCTTTCACACTTTTTATACTTCACTCAATTCAAGCATGCATAATCATAAAATTAGCCTGCAGAACATTTCATAGCCTTATACCCAAAAAACATAAATAATAAGCAGCTTGTATTTTTAATAAATTTTAAAACATAAATAGGAAATTATGAATAAAAAGACCATTACAAATTCAATATGATTAGAAAGATCATTACAAATACATTAAACACTATTCAAAAAATATTTATCACACAATACTTAGACTAAGAAGTATCAAAAAAGTCAATCATGCTCCACACTTTTGTCGTCTTCTAATTCTTTTGGGACATCTTACTTATGTTTAAAATTGTGTTACCTGTGACGGACCTTATTCATTAATACGTTCTTCGTTAGCACATTCTTCATCATTTACACATTCGGTAGTCACAAAAGGCATGTTTTCCTCCATAATAAGAGCATCTTCCATAATAGGTACGTCTTCCAAGTTTTGGGCACGCCTTCTACCTCTAATGGAGCTACGCCTGGTCCTCTATGTTGTTGAGGTTGATGACATGGTTTAGAAGTGCAACCAAGTTTAGTCACTGACTCATCTTCAAATGTATAAATGACTGTTGACGTGTATGGCTCATTTTGAGGCATATATGGTTCGTGTTGAGGCATATGTGATCTTGATGACTTCTTTGAGATCAAGTGTGCAATGTCTTCCATACAGTGGATCTTGATAAGCCCCATTCACTTGTCTTGTTGTATGTATTATTGTCTCACAAACATTACGTATCCAATGCATTATCTAAGATTGCTTAGCATCATCTAGTGTCAAGTTGTTGATGTTGTCCAAACTATCCTACTTTATGGATGAAAATGTGCTATAAGTTTTTTTAATGACCCTAAACTTATTAATTACATAAATTATTGAAAAAATATCATTAAATCATTTAAGGCTCGATGTTGAGTTATGTATCGTCAAGTGATTATCTAATACCATTGCATGTATGAGTTATCATATCCAACTTCATCATTTACCCCTTAGCAATGTGTGTTCTATGCTAAGCCCATCTCTGAATGTATGCATGGTGTTGAACATTTTGGAATTGTGTCCATAAAGTATGGTGTAATAACTATTTATGAGTATTTAGTTATTTCTCTAACATTTATGTATTACTGAATTTTATGGATCAATGAAAGTTTTCTTTTAATTAAAGTGTGTTTATAATTTACTTAAGTCTTGGAACTATTGTCAACGTAAGAAAAGTAAAGACAGATGGGTCTTCTAGACAAGCTCTTATGAAATAGTTCATAATGTTATTCTCAGTCTAAGGATCGACTGGGCAATCAAATCTAATTACGACTATTAGGTTGAAACAAATTATGTCAGTCTTGGGACATGGGAGTGGAGACTCTAACGGTTGACCTAGACATGTTATAAAACATATTGAATAGACCAATAACAAATTAGTTTGGAGCAAAACTACTTATCTAGCACTAAATCTAATTGTTAAACCTTAAGGGTATTTTCATAATTACCTTAATCCTAAGTTGAATATAAAACTTGACTTAGTTACTTGTGGTCTTTGATATGCCAAAGGAGTGAGTTCGAAATGTCGGACAATACCTCGACTGTTGGGATGGTGATTCAACTATGTTGGAGTTACGTGATTCACAGATATGGAATTCGTGGTGAGATTGTAAAATGCAATAATATCACCTTATGCTTTATTGATGGATGTGTGAACCAACAAACTTGACCAGGTACTCGATGAAATGAATAATTGCATAAGACATGGTGAACTATGTGAGACAATTCACTGTTCTATCTTTTCTATTCACAGTCAATGAAGGAGGTGGGGAAATAATAACTAGATGGGTAAAATAGTAATTTAACATCATGCTCTAGTTACTGATATTCACGAATGATAACATAATAAAATATTATGTGGCCTGTGAAATAAAAGTGTTTATTTTCACCAATATAAAATGTAACACGCATGAATTGAGAGTTGATTTGGCATCGGACCTATAATGGAGTCGTACAATGTCATTATTAAATAGGTCGAGAATTTATAGAGATAAGTTCACCGACTATTTAAATCCTATAACTTTATTCATATGGGACCATTTTGTCGTAGAAGTAGCTCGTAAGGACAAGAATGAGAAACAACATCAGTTGGATCAAAAACGTGTTTTGGATCAAACTACATTTCCTGAATCCATATGTGATGGGTGTCATCACTAAAGTAGTAAAGAGCAAAATTAATGTTCAAATTAATTAATTGGGTTTTTTATAATTATTGTATAGTTAGTAAATAAAAAAAAATTAATTAATTAATTGATAGGGATCAATTTCATTTATCAACTTGGATTGATGAATTTGAACACAGTATTGGCTCTAGGGAAGATGTAAAAATCATGGAGGCCTGTGTGGAATGAAAGAAAAAAGACTCTCTCGCGCCCCATACCAATGGGGCGCTTCGCTCGTTTTTGATAATATAAAGGTATATGTGTGAATTTCATAATTATTATATAATTGATGACATTAGGGTTGCCTCCTAAGTGTGGACAATAACCCTAATAACAGTGTATGATTACAAAGAGCAAGAAAAAGGTTTTCTCCCCCTAGACGTTGCCGTCGATTTCTATAGACGGATAAGAAAATATTTTGTGGACGGTAAAATAAAAGTGTTTATTTGCACCAATATAAAATGTAATATGCATGAAGTAAGAGTTGATTCGGCATCGGGCCTATAATGGAGTAGTACAATGTCATGATTAAATAGGTCGAGAATTTGTAGAGATAAGTTCAGCGATTATTTGAATCATATAACTTTATTCATATGGGACCATTCTGTCTCAAAAGTAGATCGTAAGGACAGGAATGAGAAATAACATCAGTTGGATCAAAAACATGTTTTGGACGAAGGTATACTTCCCGAATCCATATGGATGGGTGTCATCACTAAAGTAGTGAAGAGGAAAATTAATGTTCAAATTAATTAATTGGTTATTTTCTAATTAATTGGTTTGATGAAGTTGATAATTAATTGTTCAAATTAATTAATTGGTTATTTTCTAATTATTGGACAATTAGTAAATAAAAGAAAATAATTAATTAATTGATAAGGATCAATTTAATTTATCAACTTGGATTGATGAAGTTGAACACAGTATTGGCTCTATGGAAGACGTAAAAATCGCAGAGGCCAGTCTAGGGAGGACATTTTCGGCAATTGATAATATAAGGGTATATGTGTAATTTCATAATTATTATATAATGGATGACATTAAGGTTGCCTCCTAAGTGTGGACATAACCATAATCACAGTGTATGATTACAGAGAGCAAGAAAAAGGTTTTCTCCCCCTAGAAGTTGCCGCCGATTTCTATAGATGGATAAGAAAATATTCTGTAGACCATGAAATAAAAGTGTTTATTTGCACCAATATAAAATGTAACACGCATGAATTAAGAGTTGATTCGGCATCAGACCTATAATGGAGTCGTACAATGTCATGATTAAATAGGTCGAGAATTTATAGAAATAAGTTCAGCGATTATTTGAATCCTATAACTTTATTCATATGGGACCATTATGTCTCAGAGGTAGATCATAAGGACATGAATGAGAAATAACATCCGTTGGATCAAAAACGTGTTTTGGATCAAGGTACACTTCCCGAATCTATATGTGATGGGTGTCATCACTAAAGTAGTGAAGAGTAAAATTAATGTTCAAATTAATTAATTGGTTATTTTCTAATTATTGGATGATTAGTATATAAAAAAATAATTAATTAATTAATAGGAATCAATTTAATTTATCAACTTGGATTGATTAATTTGAACACAGTATTGGCTGTATGGAAGATGTAAAAATCACGGAGGCCAGTGTAGGGAAGAGATTTTTCGGCAATTGATAATATAAGGGTATATGTGTAAATTTCATAATTATTATATAATGGATGACATTAGGGTTGCCTCCTAAGTGTGGACATAACCCTAATCACAGTGTATGATTACAGACATCAAGAAAAAGGTTTTCTCCCATATGGAAGTTGCCGCCGATTTCTATAGACGGATAAGAAAAATTTGTTTTTTTCTTCATCTGTTATTTTGAGAGCTCACACTCAGTTCCTAATGATATCCTTGTGAGATATACTTTTGAATCCTATGAATGGTTGTTGGTGTGAAAATTATTTGAAGTCTTGTGAAGAATGAATAATGCAAGACGACTAATTGGATTTCACCAAATCAGAAATTCTCCGATATAAGCAAGGTATAAAATTTTTTCTACCTATTCTAAATATGTTTATATAAATTCGCATAGAAAATGTATTACATTTAATATGATTAAATATTTATTGTAATTTTTGTTATTTTTCGCCCACGAAATGTTTGTGATTCATTTTTTTCGATAAATTTTAAAACCCGATCCAACAGGACACCCCAATGTAATTCATGTCTACCCATCAAATTTATGTCATACAACCGTCTTTTGGTATCGCATGGCTCATGAACATGTTGAATTATACCAAATTATCTTAAACACGATAATGCTGATGTCATTCCACTATATGAAAGCAAACGAGGAGAGAGACAATTCACCATATGTCTTTGTATATAATGCAGTATTTAGGAAGTACATGGATGATATCATTATTAGTTGACATATAACTTATAAAAGGCATATTTTAAATAATATGACAAAATCTGAGAATTGCATACACATAACATAAAAGACTGTTACATGATCTGGAGTTTGTCTGTCTAACATAAATCTATACACTTCAAGAACATGGGTTGAGGTCTCTGTGAGACTAAAAACATATATTCATCTACAAGAGAAAATGCACAGTTATATATATATAAATGATAACTTACGAATTGAACAATCAAATGAGTGAGACTTACTGTATATCCAATAGAGGAGGTGGCAACGGAAGTCCATTATCCCTGACATTATCATGTCTTTCCTGTTGCAACCTCATTGGTGCCAAATGAGGAAATGTGTCCCATGCCCATAATTATAGTAATACTAGTGGGCCAGCAATATCATAAGCATCATTGTGGCTTGTTCTGTACATCTCTCTATACAACCATGTTAGATATGCACTACCCATGTTGTGTTGACTAGTGTCATTAAAGTCTTCCAATAGAGGCAAGAACATCAAGTGCACCTTAGTGTGTGACTTATCACAAAAAAGACTCCAACTTTCAATTGAGGAAGTCAATTGACAAGGCTTTCCATAATGTATGATAGAGTTCGTCAAATGTAATCTCCTTACGAATTACAATTCACTTAATCGAAGTGCGATCATAACAAACCCCATTTGAACCGTCTATGACACTACATTGATGAACATAAAACTACCCTAGGTGTTTCCCCCATTTGTCGATCTACTAACCAATACACAAAAAAATCATTAACTAAATCTAGAATTCAACAATAAATCTACACATGCATAGTTAATAGCTACAATTTCATAACCTATCAACACATTCATAAATAAAATTTTACAAATTGAAAGTTTCGTCAACACATAATTGACAAAAACACACAACAAGCTATACAATTTCATAGAAATCATCCTATAACAAAGCTATTAGATTTGATAAAACACAACGTTCATAAAAATTTTAAACTTTTAAGAGATTGATAAGTTAGAAATCTAGGGTTTGAGAAGTGCAATAATGAGAGAGAAATTACCAAATTTGGTGGAACACATTGACAGAAGATTCATAAAATGAAATATTTTAAGGGTTGAATAAAAAATTTAAGAAATTGAATGACTTAGAAAGTATACTTAGGGTCTGAGAGATAGAGCTATTGCTTGTGAATAAGAGATATAGAAGCTTGCTTGTGGGTGAGTGAATGAGAGAGAGAGAGAGACAGATAGATAGAGTGAGCTTAGTAATGGGTGAGATGGAGAGAAACGACAGCGAGAGATAGGGGAGACTCGGTCACCAAAGAGTGAGAATAGAGAAGAAAGCAAGAAATAAGAGAGGATAAATAGATACTGACTTTGGAGTTTAAAAGAATGCTTAAATAAAATCGCATTTTGCAAAGATGATTTCACTTAAGTTAATTATCTTTGCAAAAGACGAGAAGTCCATGGAGCCACGTCTTCTAGGTCTCATCTTTTGCAAAGACGATTTTAGGTGATGTGTCAAAATTAACCTTACTTTTAGAATTAAGTTCAGACATACATTATTTCAAATATTTTTAAAAAAAAACACATCAAAATACTCAAATATCCCAATAGGAGAAATGTTTATGTGTGGAAATAAATAATATGGAATTGTAAGTGTGGAATTTCCTTAAAACTGAAATACTTAGACTCAGTCAAAATCAGATTTTAAGCACCAAATTATCATTTACAACTGCAATTTCTCTTTTTAATTTCATACAAATTATCTCCATTTAAAACACATATGCTAAATATATCTACCCACCATAAAATTAAAAACTAACTGCAAGGGAGAAAGAATTGCTAGAATATATATTCTTTCGTATTATCTTAGATCTACTTTCCAAAAGGAGAAAGTTGGTTATTTATACTTTCCAAAAGGAGAAAGTTGGTTATTTATACTACTATTACATTTGCTAGGTTAATAAAAAAATATAGAAGGGAAAGAGAGCACGTGAGAAAGAGATAGGGCCATCTCTTGTACAAAAGGAAAAAATAGTTAAAGTGAGAATGATTATTGTTGTCTACAAGGAGACAAGCAATCAAGGTTGTACAGCTAATAAGTAAGAGCCAGGAGGTAAAGCATACCAACATCTAGTTCTTCTCAGACTACTTATAGCCAACCTCTTCATATTCATTTCTAACTGCCCCCTCAAACGCAGGGGTGTTTGCATCACACCAAGTTTGTCCTTTAGAACCTGAAATCTTGAATGAGAAAGAGGTTTTGTTAGGCAACCTGTTGTTTGATCTGATGGAGGCACATATTTAATCTCTAACTCCTTGCTTAAGACTTTATCTCGAACAAAATGAACATCAATTTCAATGTGCTTAGTTCGAGCATGGTAGATAGGATTAGAAGATAGGGCACTGTCACTTAAATTCTCACACCAGATAATAGGGACTCTATTTAAGGGAAAGGTGAACTCCTTTAGACGTATCTGTAGCCAAGCTAGTTCAGCTGCTAGGAGAGCCAGTGCCCTGTACTCTGACTTTGTGCTAGATCTTTCAACAACATGTTACTTTTTGTAAGACCATGACGCTAGAGTGTCACCAAGATAAACACAGTAGCTTGCTACTAATCTTGTGTCATAGAAAACTTGCCCAGTCTGCATCTGAGAAACCCACTAGGTTAAGTTCTTCACTATGTTTGATGTGCATCTCCAGATATATTATCCCTTTTAGGTACCTCAAGACTTTCTTGACTGCTTGCCAATGAGCTGATGCTGGACTTTGAAGGAAGTGGCTTAGCTTGTTCATAGCAAAAGCCAAATATAGTCTTGTGTTGGTTAGTACTGGAGTGCACCTATGACCTGTCTATATTGTGTTATTTTTACAAGTCGTTCTCCTTGGTTTAAGGAGAGAGCTTGACCTATAACAATAGGTGAAAGGTCGGGTTTGGCATGTTCCATATCTCTTCTTCTTAGAAGATCCTGAATGTACTTAGTTTGAGTTAAGTAGAGACTCGTTTCATCTCTAAATTCCTTTATACCAAGGAAATAGTGTGAAGGTCTCCAGTCCTTCAAGGAAAACAATGATTTCAGCTTGGTAATGAATATTTCCAATAGCTCACTATCATTACATGTTACTATTATTTCATCCACATAGATGAGAAGCATGAGGATCTTTGTCTTAGACTTGAAGAAAAACAGTGAGATGTCTCCCTTGGATTTCTGGAAATTCCAGCTTAAAAGAGTTTTCTAAGTCTGTCAAACCAAGCCATAGGTGCCTGTTTTAACCCATAGATTGCCTTTATGAGTTTACAGACATATATAGGTTTTTTATGATAAAAAAACCCTCTGGTTGGCTCATGTAGACATATTCTTCTAATTGTCTCACACCACATCCCTTTGACACTCCAATGGTGAGCACTACTCTAATGGTTGAGGCCTTTTTTACTGGACTAAAGGTTTCTGAATAGTTAATGCCATGGCCACTAGTCTTGATTTGTACCTTTGTATGGTTCCATCTGCATTATGCTTAACCTTGTAGACCCATTTACTCCCCACTACATTGTAGATGGATGAGTAGGGAACCAAACACCAGGTTCTACTTTCAACTTATGCATCAAATTCAGTTTGCATAGCTTCCTTCCAATGTCTACCACTCAAGGCTTCACTTACTATTTCTTGTTCACTTTCTGTCAGCTCAGTTTGTCCGTCAACCAAGCTTGTATAAATTATCTTGGGCTTGTAAATTTCACACTTAGATCTAATAAGCATATTGTGTCCACTGTCTATTGATTCTCCTGACTTCTTTGTATATTGGCATGCACTACTTCCTCACTTGGGTTATGAATAGAGTCCTTGTCATTTGCATTTTTATTTACTGTGACTTGTCACACTGTCTTCTTGTTCAGTCTCATAAGGTAAATTATTGTTGGAATCTGACTAGCCTTACTGTATAGATCCACTCTTGCTAGATGAGCTTTGTAACGCTAGGGTGAAGCTTTGAGTCTGGTTTGTACTAGTTGTTTCAAGGATTTGGCTAGTTTTGGATTTTGTAAGCCAGGTATGAGTTAGTTAGTAACAACTATTGACTCATGCAGTTCTCTCATATTCAGGAAGTTTGAGTGAAAACAGAACTCTTTTTCATGAATATCATGTGCCTAGAGATGTAGATCCTACTTGTTGAGCTAAGACACTTATACCCATTGTGAGCATCAATATACCTAAGGAAAGCACATTTAGTTGAGTGAAACTGAAACTTATGACTCTGATAAGGTCTTGGGCAGGGAAAATAGTTGCAACCAAAGGTTCTAAGACTAATATAATCAGGCTTTTTGTTGAACAAGATTTCAAAAGGTGACAGATTCTTTAAGACGGGTGTTAGGAGTCTGTTTATCAAGTAGGCTAAACTTTGGAATGCCTCTCACCAATATCTTAGGGGCATCTTAGCTAGAGCTAATAAAGTTAGACCCATTTCTACAATATGTATATGCTTGCGTTCAGCTCTCCATTTTGGACAGATGTGTAGGGACAAGGGTGTTTAAGAACTATGCCTGAATTTTGAGCAATTTCATTGAAAGGAACGTACTCTTTTCCATAACCTAGGTAAATTTCTTTGATTTTTCTATTAAACTGGTTTTCTGCCATGTTTTTTAATTGAATGAAGGCATGAGTTGCTTCACTTTTTTATTTTAGAGGATAGATCTATGTATGCTTGGTATGGTCATCAATGAAGTATATGTAAAATTTAAAGCCTGAAGTAGAGCAAATGGGTGCTTGACCCCAAATGTCTGTGTGTATTAGGTCTATAGCATGTTTAGCATGTGAGATAGAGTTTTTAGAAGGTAAAGCATGAGATTTACCAACCTGACAGGAATCACAAAAAATGAGTTCTTCATTAGATTTTAAAAAGAGATAACATTGTTTGAGAACTTGAAGAAGAACTTTGCTTGAGGGATGGCCTAGTCTCCTATGTCATTCCTTAGCTGTGACAAAACTTAGACTCCTGACACTAGGACGTGACTCTTGACTCTCACTACTAATTAGACCAAAACCAAGTCTAGACTGGTTGGATTTCTGTGAAAGGGCATGTCAAGCTTGTATAAACCATTCTTAATCTTCCCTTGTAGCACCACCATTCCCGTTTGCAAGTCCTTCACATAACAACAATTAGAGTAGAATTCAACAAACAACTTAGTATTAGTAATGAGTTATGAAACACTCATTAGATTATTGGTCACATTAGGTACCAGCAGAACATTATAGAGATTGACAAGTTTCTTGCTAAAAGAAAGTAGTTTAGAGTTACCAATATGAGTAATGATCAGTTTGTTTCCATTAGCAACTAAGAAACAGTTCTTACCATTGTACTTTGTCTTCTGATTGAGGTTGCTCAAGTCATTTATCACATGGTTGTTTGCACCTAAGTCTACATACTAAGAGGGTCATTCACAATGTTGGGAGAAGCAATGTAACCTCTGAAGGGATAAGTTTGTTGGCCTCCTTTGGACTCTTCATTCTGAGCAAGCAGGGATCCCATGTAGATCCGGTCATATCTGTTCCAACAAACAGCAGTTGTATGGCCCAACTTACCACAGACTTGATAGGTAGGTCTTAAGTTGTTGTTTGAGTATCTTCCTCTCCCAAAGTTCATACCTTCATTTCCTCTGTATCCTCTTGATTTGAGTATCTGGAGCCTCCTCTTTAAGCTCTATTTCCTGTAAACATGTTGTCTTATCTGCTCAAGGATAGGTTGGCAGTGGCTTAGGTTGAGTTGAGTTGCTCTAGTCTACTTTCAAAAGTAAGTTGAGTTGTTTGCAAGTGTATCCAGGAGATAGACTCGTTGTTGTCCAACTGGACTATAATGGGAGTGTACTCAAGAGTAAAAACCTACAAGAATTTGAGTAACAAGGTCACTTAGAGGAATTGGACTCCCAGTTAGAGTGAGGTTACCAGCATGATTCTTCATGACAGTGAGGTATTCTACTATCTTCATTGATCTTTTTATAGTTCTCTGTAATTCTCCTTTGAAAGAGGTGATTCTAGCTCTAGCGTGAGCTCCTGAAAAATCTTTGGTTGCATTCCAGAGTAATAGGTGATTCTAGCTCTAACGTGAGCTCCTGAAAAATCTTTGGCTGCATTCCAGAGTTTTTGTGAAGTCTTTGCTCCCATTAGTTGTGAGGCAACATCAAAATTCATTGTGCCATAGATCCAACCAAGAAGTATTTGGTCATTGGAAACCCAGTCTTCATAATCTCGGTTTGCCACTATCTCTGATTTTGCTGTTGTTCCAGCATTGATCGCCAGTGGTGGACATTCCTTGGCCCCCGTGATATACCTCTCTAGCTTGTGTCCTTTGATAACAGGAAGGATCATAGTTTCCCATAGCAGATAGTTGCTTCAATCCAGCTTGACCGAGTAGACCTGGGTAAGGGTTGTTCTGCTGCTTGCTTGCGTGTTTGGGAGAGACACGACTTGGCTTATTTCTGGTGCCTTGCTAGTTGCAGTGGAGCGGGTAGGTGAGTTTAAGTCGGACATGTTGGTGTTGGCCTGGTGGCTCTGATACCAAGAGAGAATTACTAGAATATTTATTCTTTCATATTATCTCAGCTCTACTTTCCAAAAGGAGAAAGTTAGCTATTTATACTACTATTACATTTGCTAGGTTAAGGGAAAAAAGATAGAAGGGAAAGAGAGCATCTGAGAAAGAGATAGGGGCATCTCTTGTACAAAAGGAAAAAAATAATTAAAGTGAGAATGATTGTTGTTGTCTACGAGGAGACAAGCAATCAAGGTTGTACAACCAATAAGAGAGAGCCACGAGGTAAAGCAGACCATCATATAGTTCTTCTGAGACTACTTGTAGCCAACCTCTTCTTCTTCATTTCTTATTAAGGGCATGTGTGTGTAAACACAGAAATATATTACTAATAAAAATGATCACGTACCATAAAATTTCATATATATTTTTCAAAGTAACCGAAAAACTTATATTTGTTAAATTATCTTTAAAAAGTTATATATTTACTGCAATTTCTATTTTTGAAATCTGGGTTTGTTGAATCTTACCAAATCTGTTAACCACGCTTGGTGGAATTTTGAAAGGAAAACACTTCCATTATTTGTCTTTTGAAGAAGCTTGTTGCTAGCTCTGCAGCCTAGAAGGGAATTATTTGGGGCCGATCTCTCTTTATCAAAGGTAGTCGTTGGCATCTGGGGAATGGCTGGAGCAGTTTAAGATAGTAATGTTCATAAATAATCAACTTTTAAAATAAACATAAAAAATATCTACAAATATAAAAAAAAACATAAAACATAACTCACTCACATGATTTTCAAAAAAATGAATTTTCAGGCGGAAGAAATTCCACGCCACGCGCATCATTATTCTAAATTTGAGTAGTTTATATAATATATATAATATATATAATATATATTATATATATTTGTTTGATTTTTGCGGCATACATTACATAAACTGTAGCAAAAATTTAAAATTTCGCTGACGCATGTGGAGTCTATTTTGGGCACGGGATTTTTTTTTTTAGAATTTGAGTGACTATTTTTTTTCATCACGGCCATTTTACATTATTTCAGGTGTAAATGATGCTTAGATTCCTAAGCCAAATACCTTCAGACCTCTCCTTTGGAATTGGATCATTCATTACCCGATATTCTGGTCTCTGATTTCATGAGCTACTCGGACTAGATAATGCTAAGCTACGAGGAGGATGTCAAGCTGATTGCAATCATTTCCTTGGTGCGTTCGCACTTCGAGGATAGGCAAATTTGGCACTTTAGTATAGATGAGGTTTATTCAGCGAGGGAGGTATTGCATTGCACCTTGTTCCTTACAATAGCTTGTAAATTTTCCTCTAGTTGGGATAGCTGTGCACCCCCAATTTTAAGATCTGTGTTTCTTAAATGTTTCCGGTTATTGAATTTCACCCATTATAAAAAAGCAATGTGATGGCCTGATCATAAATTAAATAAAGGATTAATTGTAACAAAGTAATCATATGTAATAAACGCAGAACTAACTGTTGCATGTCATAATTAAAAATTATTAATTTATATTGTATGCGTAAAGCAACAATACATATATTCAATTCATGGTAGTGATAAACACCGTGTACTAAAGAGCATTTATCATTACAATAACTACATTTTTGTGTAGTTCTTTTTATATATTTATTGCAGATAAATCAAAGACCATAAAAATGTTTTGAAGATTTTGTTCAAGGGCACGTATAAGTACACATACCATGTCCTTGAAATTCTGGTGTCAATTAACTAATAATTTATATATGTGCAAAATAACTTGGAAGACAATAATTTTCATCCTCATAATTTTCAGTTCCTGTTCTTTTGAAATTTTTTCTCAGCTGACAACAGATGAAGCATTGTTTTAATGGAAATTCCCAACTCCCACTTGGGCTAAGAGGTTTTTAAACCATATTCTCAGATTCAAGTTTCAATGGTAAAAACTTTGCCTGTCATATCCCAGTCACATCTACCGACCAGTATAAGTGGAGTGAATTCGCCTAACTTCGTTGAAGGTATAAACAGAGTGAGTGTGCTTAAGAAGGTGAGCACCAGGAAGGAGCGATTGTCAAAAGATTCCATATCAAAATGGGTGAGAAGATGGTAACAGGAAGAAAAGAATGGACCAGATACAGGAAAAAAATACTTTTAGAACAAATTTCAGAACACATCGTCTAATATTTTTCTTTTTCCTCTCCTATTTTAATCAAAAGAAGCTCTGTTCTGGACATTACACCGATGATGTTCCCTTTAAAAACTACATCACCATCCCAGCTATTCTTCCATCATTTTATGACTCATTCCTTATAGAATAGTACTTCTCTGAAAGTGTGGGGGATTTTGAAATTTCATTCATAAGGTTCTTGAATTTAAGGCTGCAATCTCCTCCACTGCAAAAGAAAATATTTGTATAAATGGGGTGAAACTAAAAAACATCAGAGACAATGAGATGCATAAGAGTAACACTTAAAAATATCAAAACATATTTTCATTTTTGTTATAAAAAAAACCAGATCTTTTTGTAGATTTCATATATAGATCCTGAACCACTAACGAGCTTGGAATCTGCATCTAATTACTTCGCTGATGAGAACAAAATTCTCGGTTAATCACATCATCAAGCTCACTCTACGCCAGTTGGTTATTATGTGGTTTTGTTTGCATAATTTAACGATTGCACATTTGCTGCTTCAATGCGAATATTCAAGATTCAAAATTTTATTCAGCTAGTAAATCATGTTCATCAGGTTCAATTTCATGTCGGCAGTGACGACTATTTTCTTAAGTAAAAAATGCACTTGGAAATAAAAGAGCCAAACCTTATGCGATTCAAAGATGCTATCGCGCGAAGAGCACTACGAATCATGTCTTCATTACGATCTACTTCTTGTTTGACGGCATCTTGCTTCGGCTTAAAATTGATGGTTTTTTGAAGAGGATCGACCAAGGAGTCCAAAACTAAAAGATGAGGACCCAACATATGTAAGAAATAAAATTTTGAGGCACGCCAAAAACCAAAGGACTCGATAATATCACTTACCTGCTAATACAGCTGATGGACACTTATCAGCAAGTTTGGAGAGAATAAGATGGCATGGCATTTTAACATCATAATGATCTGCAAACAACGCCAGGTCATCATGAAAAGTTTGAAAATGAACAAATGAAAGAGATTCCGAGAACCAACTACCAGAAGTAAAATGAACAAATAAAGCATGAGCACAGATAGGGCTGTGCAAAAACCGACCAAACCGATCAAACTAAACCGGACCGAACTGAAAATGATCAGTTTAGTCGGTTCTTTAGCTAAATGTAATGTGATATGATACTTTGGACTGAACCGACCGGACCGACCATTTATCCTCCACCAAATATATATCACATTAAAGAGAGGAGAGAAATACAAAAGGAGAGAATGGGAAATGAGAGAAATGTGAAAATGTGAAAAAATAAATATGACACTTAGGACCGAACCGACCGGATCGACCATTTATCCTCCACCAAATATATATCAGATTGACGTAGAGAAAAGATGGGGAAATCAATCTCTGTATGATTCTCTTGTTCTTAATTCATAAAGGTAATATTTACAAGACTTCTATTTATAGACTATACAAGAAATAAAAAATACAACTAAATTAAAGGATAGACAGATCTTATTAGGAAGTTACAGATGGGGAAATCTCCTAGGATCTCAACAATATCTCAATAATATCTCCTAGAATCTTGGCAATATCTTAGCCAAATAATCAAAACTTTCCAACATATCATATTTACTTTCTCACATCTCTCATTTTCCATTTCTCTCTTTTGTATTTCTCTCTTCTCTTTAACGTTTAGTTTACATGTTGTGGTTTAAATTATGAATTTTATTATAATGCATGAAAACTTAGAAATTTATTAAACATGTATGATTAAATTCATTTATGGACCTCTTGAAAAAAAATCTTGATGGACTGTAAAATCCGACCAAACCGACCAATTGTTTTACAGCCCGGGAGGTTCGGTTTATATGCACATATTTGGTCGGTTTGGTCCTCATTATGGCAAGCCATGAATTTTAGTTCGGTCTAATTTTTATGCTAAAAACTGATTGAACCGACCATGCACACCCCCAGGCACAAACACAAAACACGGATATGCCGACATGCCATTTCTCAGAAGAATCAGAAAGCGTACACATGCAAATGTAAAAGTCTATATGAGCACATACACATGTATTTACGTATGCGTTCATATGTCTATCTTTGACCAGCAGGTTTCAGCCATATACAGGCTTCAACCAGCCCTATCAGCGGCCACATAATAAAGAATAAGAAACAAAGGACAAGAACCAAGTGGGAATGGGTTTTAGCAGAACATTCAATATCCAAAGCGAATAAAATGTAAAACAAGAATAATGAAAAAAAAAAAAGTATTTCAAATGAAAAAAAAATGCATGAATCAAACTTACCGTCCAAACCAGATTTAAGGTACGGAACAATAAATGATGAAGGATTCACTTGGTCAAGACAACTGTCCAACAATGTGTCCACACATTCAAAAGCAGCCTTTCTCAACTCAAGCCCATCATCAACAATGTGCTTGAAAGGACCAAGATCAACTGTTCTTATCAATTCTTGCTGCACCAAGATTTAAGACAATATCAAAGGATACATTAACCAATATTTTCTACACTAGTTTTATTGGGAGAACGTCTTAGAGAAAGGCCCATAAGGACACAAAAATGTAGCAAAATATGGCCAGCCACTTAATGTTTTCCAATCAATTCGAACCATACGGGAAAAAGAAAGGCACATTTCGAAACAGCACTGTAGAAACTCTCATTAGGACATCACAGGAAAGGCAAGGTGATCATAACCAACCACATTGTTTATACAGCTCATAAAGTTCAAATCCATCAAAAGGGGGAAAATTATATACAAATATATTAGTAGGGGGAGAGAGTAAGAATAACCATTGCCCAACTCCAAATTAACCAATGAACAAACTCGAACTTCTTGTAGCAATGGCTAATTGAAAACGGTTACCTTCACAATTGTTTGATCATAAAGAAGAGGTAATAGTTCTGGAAGAAGCGCCTTAATCAGGTTCGGCTTGTTGTGAGCAAATGTATTCAATGCCAACACAGCTGCACGCCTAACATGCTGAATGCCAGTATAAAAACATGAAATAATTAAATAGCCCAACTACGACAGTTATCCTACTCTTATTAAGAGCATTATTTTCAACCTCCCAATATTCTATCTGTCCTATATCCCTATGCCCATTTCTGTGAGTATTCTGTTAGAAAGGAAAATGAAGACTTCTGAATAGAAAGGCACAGAGGAAGGCAATAAGTTTCACTTGATTAATTGGAAGGGAAGTTGATATTCTTTTCAGCAAAGAGGTTTGGGCATCAGAGACTTAACGAGTGTAACAAGGCATTGATAGGCAAATGGCTTTGGCATAGAACAGTTATGGGTGGAGATAACTTGTAGCTCTGCAACTTTTTTGTTCCCCTCTCATACTAGAAGCAAACCTGCTTCTTATATCTGGAGCTAATTTCGAAGGGATGGGATTCTTTCTCAAAGCACATAAAAATTTAGGATTGGGGAAGGCTCTCCGGGTGAGATTCTGGTAAGACTCTTATGGGATATTCGTTTGAGCAGTTTTCGGATCTGCTGGGTTATGCCAAGGGGCACAGCACAATGAGTTTCATATAAAATGGAAATCAGCAGGCTTTTCTGTAATGGATTCAACTTTTAGGAAAGTTATCCCCCTCGCTCATTTTGGCCTATATGGAGGGAAAGAAACATGAGAATCTTTTAGGGGTATGAAGATTCTTTTTTGTAAGTTTTTCTTTTGTTTTTCAGGACTTAACATGAGTGGCCCCATGGTCCTTCACCAGTTTTGATTCTGAAAAACTTGGTAGGAGACGCTGCTTTCACACTCGGTAGATCTTCCAAGTTCTATCATCCACCCTCCTTTGGGTCTTTTTGTTCATAATACAACTTTACTTTATAAAAAATAATAAAAGACACATCATACAGCAACACTTACTCGGTCATGATCCTTAATAAGCATCAAGAATGATGAGATCTCAGGGTATATAATCTCATCTATCTTCTCAGGCCGCTCAACTATAGAATATTTGACAGCAATGACAACAGTAGCTCTAGTGAATGCCGTTGGACTTGTTGTGCGCACCTAGAGATAATTAGGATTACGAAACAGATAAATAAGCCCTGGAGATGTGGCTGCCAAATAGCATGAGCTTGTGCAAAAACTGGATTCGTTATATACCTTTAGTGCCGGAACAAGTTTCGCAGGTTCAATAAGTGCAACTTTACCCAGGCACTCAGCTACAACATTCCGAACACCCTCTTCTTCACTTTCACAATGGTTAAACAGTAAACTAAGTATCTTCTCAACACTGGACTCCTGGAACTCTGCCTTGTCCACAGATTGCCTAACTATAACCTGTAACATGGCAATAAAAAAATTTAGGTGGATACTGTCCAAAAAAAAAAGAATCTCATGTGATACCCCACAATCATACCTCCTTTAATGAATGCAGCAAGAGATACTGTTTTTTCTGCTGATTATCAATCTGGTCCAAGATAAAAGGCAAATATCTGGATAGATTACCGACAGCAATATTCCCAAGAGCATAGGAAGCAGCGGACTTTATCTCCTCAAAGGGAGATTGAAATGACTCAATAACAATATTCTCTATATGAGGATGAGAGCTTAGGTCCTTCCTTCTCCCAATCTCTCCCATGCAAAGCAAGGCTAGATGCTGCTTGGCCTAAGTAATGAAAATAAAAAGGGGTAAGGGATAATATATTACAGGAATGGAGAATTAAGGAAGAATTGTACTGCAGGAAGCCATATTCAAAATCAGACTACAAATATCTGAAAATAAAACCACCACAGATTAAATTTACTTTTTCTTTTTTCTTTTTCCCATACAAATTTTGCTCTTGTACTTTAAAAAAATGAGGTTGAATGTGCCTGAACCAACTACAGATTATCCCTGCCCAAAGTAAAAGTATTTCTACAATCAGAGTCAGTTGTGACTAGCAAGTGCAGGGACTAGAGGGGTACTCAACCCTTAGAATAACCACCAGCTTTAGCAAAATCTAGTATAAACAGTAAGAAAAAAGACTCAGCTCGAAAGAAGCTTGTATGAGAAAACAAGCATGCCAGAAAGGACTTGAATGAGAAAAGGAAGAGTATAGGAGGAGGCCCATAAATGGAGTACGTATGGCCAGAGGTAATGAAATAAAAAACCAACTCAGCATCCCACTTTACCATAAGTTGAAAATGAAAACGCACCATAGCAATCCTACAACTCCCAAAAGCACCAAAGTTACCCATCTCAATGCAGTTTTCCAGATCATCTTGCCTACTTAAAAAAAAACGAAATTAACTAGGAGCATCAGACAAGTGTACGCTTACAGAAAGAGTGATAAATCTTACACAAAGATTTGATAAGGTTAGTTATTCTTATCGCTTACAAAAAGAGAGCTAATTCCTTCAGCCACCTTGCTCATTCCAACAACCCCAGGGTGGGAGAATAATTTTGTTTTATAACGATTATAAAACAAGCAAAACCTAGATCTTTATATAAGTGAAGAACCCAACACAGTGTTTAAAAAAGCTATTGAGGCTCGCCTCAATTTGAGGCTATAGAAAAGTGCCCCAATGCTTAAGCCTAGAGGTAGAAGAAAGAGGCTTAAGCCTTTGTATGTTGAGGCTTACGCCTCTCAGCCTAACGCCTCGAGGCTCCCAAGACTTAAGCCTCAATTGTTCTTATGTTTTCTTCTTATATTTTGCTATTTCTTAGGACTTGACCTATTTTCTTTCTCTTCTAAACTATGTAAGTTTGCCTTTGATCCATGAATGAAAAAAGTAAAACCTTATTCCATGACTTACATATTTTTATGGACAAAAAAGTATCACTGTTTTTTTACTTGTGTCATTGTCCTTTGAAACACCCTATCATTAAGCAACAAAAGTTTATAGCTTCAATGACATACATCTTAAATCACAAAAACATTTAAAGTATTAACATAGTGTAAAGTATCATTTAGAAGTATATATAACATAATCACACCCTTCGAGTTATGAAACCAATGTGAAAGTTCTCTTTCTTTAGAATCTTTTCTAGCATAATATTCAAAAAGAAATAATAGACTTATTATCAACTTCATGATTTTGAGGCAACTTATTATGACTATGATGATTACTATTACATCAATTATTGTAAATTTGTGTGATTGTGTAGTTATTTATGACTTTTTACTTTCATTTGGCTTTCAATTGAGGCTTACGCCTCGCCTCTTTAAAGTAAAAGGCCTTAAAGCCACTTTTAGACTTTTTAAACATTGACCCAACAAGAAAAATCAAAAGATCTATTAAATATTGTTACAGAATGTTACAGGATAATACTAATTATCAATTACCTTATTCTAGGCATCCTAATTGTATAGTAATTAGCTTAATTATAGGGATCCTAATTTGGTAGTTTCCTAAGATAGTTTCCTAGCTTTGTATATATATGTGTAAATTCTTCACTGAAACTATAGAGAAAACAATTCTTTTCATCTCAAATAACATGGTATCAAAGCCATAAGCGTGCGAATCGAGGTTTTCTCTTTTTCATTTAAAATTAGGGTTTAGTGTTTTTTTAGGGTTCCACCTTGGACAACCCTTTTGGAGTGGCCATTTGTTCTCACCGCCCATCCAGAAAGGAAGCCCAGCCTTCGACCACCGCAAGCCCGAAGTCTAGTGCCCGGAAGCCCAACCTCACGCGCCGCCGCGAATTTCTGCCACTCTCCCACGCGCCAGCGCGTGGATGTGCATGACGCCTGAGATCGTCTCTGGTAGCCATCGTATGATTCGTCGGCATTTCCCTGCTTCGTCTGTACCTGCTGCCTTGTGTTCGTAGAGGTTTGGGTTCTTCTATTTTCGGGTTTCTTGCGTTTCAGCCCTATTTTTTTTCACTGTTGGTTCCTTTTTTACTGGCTTCTCTTCTGTTTCTACATATTTGGTGTTATGGCGGAGAATAAATCTTCTATCACGACAGATGTGGTACCTATAATGTCTAAAATCACAAACCATAAGCATGGGTCGAATTATTTGGATTGGAGTGAGACCGTTCGACTGTATCTACAGAGTATTGAAAAAGATACTCATTTGACTGATGATCCCCCTCAAGGTGATTCGAGGAAGACATGGCTCGGAGAGGACACTCGCTAGTTCCTGCAGATTCGGAATTCTATTGATAGTGAGATAATTGGCTTGATTAATCATTGTGAATTTATTAAAGAACTTATGGATTACTTGGAATTCTTGTACTCTGGAAAAGGGAACCTCACTCGCATTTATGAGGTTTGCAAAGCGTTTTACCGTGCGGAAAAACAAGATCAATCTTTTACGAATTATTTTATATAGTTTAAGAAGACGTATGAGGCGCTTAATATGTTGCTGCCTTCTAGGCCTGATGTGAAGGTTCAGCAACACCAACGAGAGCAAATGGCCATCATGAGTTTCTTGGTTGCCCTTCCCTCTGACTTTGAGACTGCCACGTCTCAAATTTTTTCTGGTTCTGAGATCTCCTCTTTACAAGACGTATTTAGTCGCGTACTCCGTACAGAAGGTACCCCTCTGGTTCAACTTAGTGGTGCTTTGGTAAGTTGAAATAATAATTTTTTAGGCGTTTTTATTTCAATTTAGAATTGATGTACGCCAGATTTGAGGCATAGGATTTTATGTAATTTATTTTGTTACAAAAGTTGTAATTTTATAAATTTGATGTAAAATCATCATCGCCTCGAAACCGTCATTTGAAAGCCGCTCAAAACCGTTGCTGAGAAGTAGCCGGACAGCCACCAAGAAGTCACCGGATAGACTGTTCACGCTGGAGTAATGTTCACGCCGGAGTTACTGTCCCAGCAACCGGTAGTACTGTTCTGGTGCTCGTCGCTGCCGCCTGCCGTGCTACCCCTTCTACTGCCTTGTGTTGTCTCTGGCACAGTTGAAGGGAAACAAAGGAGGTGGCTCACACGGGTTTGAAACTCGAACACAGGAATCTGGTGGCATTGTATGTCGATACTGTCATAAGCCAGGACATACAAAGTTTGAGTGTAGAAAGCTTTAGTTCAAAAATCAAAAACCACACTCGGCACATATTGCGTTCACTAATGACGCCCCTGAGAAATCGGCCCTTATAGTGAATTTGACAAGTTCTCACAGTATCAAGAATCACTAAAGCATTCATCTCCCGCTGTCACTGCTATTGCTGGTGCCACAAATCATATGACAAGTAATTCTGGTCTCTTCTCTACTTTTCAGTCACACACTTTCACCTCTACTGTTACTTTGGTTGATGGGTCACCATATTGTGTTCGTGGGTCTGGCACAGTTACCCCTACCCCTCAACTTCCTCTGTCATCAGTCTTACATCTACCGAATTTATCCTTTAATTTGATCTCTGTAAGCCAGTTCACTCGCGATCTTAACCATCGCATCTCTTTTTTCCAAATCATTGCTTATTTCAGGATCTTATGACGAAGAAGATTATTGGTAAAGGACATGAGTTTGGATGCCTCTACATTCTTGACACACCAATACCAAAATTTGTCGCTTGCTCGCACTGGTGTCATTTCTCCTTTTGAGGCGCATTGTAGGTTGGGTCATCCATCTCTCCATTTACTTAAGAAACTTTGTCCACAGTTTAGTAAGGTGTCTTCATTAGATTGTGAGTCGTGTCAGTTTGCAAAACATCATCGTCTTAGTTCAAGTCCAAGAATCAATAAACGTGCTAGTATTCCTTTTGAGTTGGTTCATTCTGATGTTTGGGGTCCTTGTCCTATTTTGTTTAAACCTGGATTTAAGTATTTTGTTACCTTTGTGGATGATTATTCTCGTGTAACTTGGTTATATTTAATGAAAAGTCGTTCTCAGTTGTTTTCTATTTCTTGTGCGTTTTGTGTTGAGATTAAAACTCAATTTAATGCTTAAATCTGTATTTTGCGAAATGATAATGCCAAGGAATACATGTCCGCTTTATGTCAATCTTATATGGTTAAGAATGGCATGTTTCATGAAACTTCTTGTGTTGATACCCATCCCAAAATGGAGTGGCAGAACATAAGAACAGACAACTTCTTGAAACTGCACGAGCCCTCTTATTTCAAATGAATGTTCCTAAAACTTTTTGGGCCGATGCAGTTTCTACCGCATGCTTTCTCATTAATCGCATGCCATCATCTGTTCTTCATGGTGAGATCCCTTACAAAATCATTTTTCCCAATAAATCATTGTTTCCTGTCGACCCTAGGATATTTGGTAGCACTTGTTTTGTTCGGGATGTTCGCCCGCATGTCACTAAGTTAGATCACAAGTCTTTGAAGTGTATCTTCCTTGGTTATTCTCGTCTTCAGAAATGTTATAGGTGTTATTGTCTCAATCTTAACAAATATCTTGTCTCAATTGATGTTACCTTCATGGAAGACATTCCTTACTTTCCGTCTTCTCCTCTTCCGACTCATCAGGGGGAGGATGATGATTTGTTGGTTTATTCCATTGTATCCTCTGAACCTGTCTCGAAGTCAATTCTTGTCAAACCTTTTATTACTCAAGTTTACTCCAGGCGTAAACCTCCCAATTCATGTCCTGCACCAGCTCCTTTGTCATCAGATCCAGTCTCGAACGATGATCTTCCTATTGTGTTACGAAAGGTAAACGTCAGTATACTTATCCTATTTCTTTTGTTGTTTCTTATAACTACTTGTCATCTTCCTCTTGTTCTTTTATTGCATCCCTTGATTCTATCTCTATCCCTAAACTGTTCTCGAAGCCATCTCTCATCCTGGTTGGCATCATGCAATGATAGAGGAAATGAATGCTTTAGATGACAATGATACTTGGAACTTGGTCGATTTACCTTCAGGGAAACGTGCTATATTGGATGCAAATGGGTGTTCACGGTTAAAGTCAATCCGGTTGGGTCAATTGCTCGATTGAAAGCCCATCTTGTCGTTGAGGGATATGCTCAGACCTATGGAGTGGACTATTCTGACACTTTTTCTTCGGTTGCTAAATTGACATATGGTCAGTTGTTTATTTCTTTGGCAGCTACTCATCATTGGCCTTTGCATCAACTGGACATCAAGAATGCTTTTCTTTATGATGACCTTCAAGATGAGGTGTATATGGAGCAACCTAATGGTTTTGTTGCTCAGGGGGAGTCTGGGCGAGTTTGTCGTCTTCGAAAATCTCTGTATGGTTTGAAACAGAGTCCTCATACTTGATTTGGGAAATTTAGTCAGGCTGTTGAAAAGTTTGGCATGATGAAGAGCAAATCTGACCATTCTGTGTTCTACAAACAATCAGAAGCTGGTATCATTCTTTTAGTTGTGTGCGTGGATGATATTGTAATCACTGGAAGTGATACTACAGGAATCTCATCTCTTAAGTCTTTCCTTCATACTCAGTTTAACACAAAGGACTTAGGGATGCTAGAGTACTACAAGAGAAAATATGTTCTTGACTTATTAACTGAGATAAGAAAATTGGGGGCAATGTCTTGTAGTACTCCAAGGTCTCCTCACTTGCACCTTACGGGAGATGGAGAACTAATTAATGGAAGATCTTGAGCGATACACAAGATTGGTTGGAAAGCTTAATTATCTTACACTGACTCGTCCAAATATTGCATATTCTGTCAGTGTTGTTAGTCAGTTTATGTCATCCCCAACAGTTCATCATTGGGCAGCGTTAGAACAAAATTTGTGTTATTTGAAAGGAGCGCCTGGACATGGTATCTTATATGCAAATGATGGGCACACTCATATTGAATGTTTTCAGATGCAGATTGGGCAGGTTCTAAAATAGATAGAAGATCCACTTCAGGTTAGTGTTTTCGTTAGAGGAAATTTGGTCTCATGGAAGAGTAAGAAGTAGAGCGTTATGGCAAGGTCCAGTGCAGAGTCAGAATATAAGGCTATGGCACAGTCTGTGTGTAATATCCCGACTCTTCGTAAATGGGCATTTTTGTAAAATTGATTTCAAAAATAAAGTGAATTTAAAATTTGATTTTAAAAAGTGATTATTTGTAATTTTGGTAAAATAATTTTAATTTTATATGGTTTAGTTTAAATTTCAATTATTCAATTTTAAAAGAGTTTTAAAATATATTATAAAATTTTAGCTCACTCACACCATATACTTATATATACCCTAGTATTACCCTAACCCTATTTTATCCTTGATCAAGCAATCTCAACCCTCAATTGAATATCACTCACATTACATGCATATACACCCTAAACCAACCTTTAACCTATCATATATATATATATATATTCCTAAACAACAATTTCTTCTCTCGCAGCCCTCTCCTCCCCCTCGCAGCCTCTCCTCCCCAGCGCAGCCACCTGCAGCCAGCAGCTCTTCTTCTTCCTTGGTCTCTCTCTAGTTGAATTTGGGTAATCTTCTCTTTCTTTCTTTAATTTCTTTCTCTCTATGTTTTTGTCTCTCTCTCTCGTCCTTGCTTCGTCTTCCTCTCCCTATTTCTTCCCCTCTCTATTTTTCTCCTCTTTTCTACTGCTTCTCTGTAACCCTTTGTTGCTCTCCCTCCCTCCCTCCCTCTGTTTTTCTCTCTCAACTATCCCCTTGCTCTTTCTTCATTCCCTCACTGTTTTTCTTTTCTTTCCTATCTCTGTTTCTTTCTCCTTCTCGTTCTCTCTCTCTCGTTTTCTCTCTCTCTGCATCCTTCTTCTTTCTCTCTCCCTCTCCCTTTACTTCTACCATCACCGGTGGTTTATCACCGAGGCCCATTTTCCCCTTCCCTCTGTTTCCCTTTCTCTCGTCCTCTGTTTTTCTCTGCTTCTCTCTATCTCTGCCTCTCTCTGCTTCTCTCTTCATCCCTCTCTCTCTTCCCTTCTCAGTTTCCCTCACTGTTTCTCTTCCCCTCTTTGTTTCTCTCTCCTTCTCGTTTTCTCTCTCTCTTCCCCTCCCTGTTTGTCGTGCTTTCTGTTCTGCAATTGGGTCTTGCACCCAGTTGCTCTGTTCTGAACCGGTTCATCATGAACCGAACCGGTTCAGCTCACTCGGACCGGTCTGAACCGGTCCATCAGCTAAAATCGAACCGGACTGGTCCGAACCAGCCCGATCTGAACCATTTGACCCGAAGCTTTATCTTTTGACTCTGGACCCGATATATTGTTTTCCGACCTCGTTCTGACCGTTTTGCACTGTTTTAATTAAATCTATATTTTCTATTTTATGATATTAAAAATGTGTTTATATTATTTTATTTCAAAACAATTTAGTGATTATATTTTTTTGGGATTTCAGGTCATTAATTGTTCAATTCATTCTTCCGCTTCAGGTAAGTGGGCTTACATGATGATGTGACACTCGTTGTTATAAATGTATATGCTTTGTGTAAGTGAAATTATATCGTAATGTGACTCGTGTGATAAATATATATGTTTGTGTAAGTGAATTTACATGTGTTATTCTCATCAGCTTTAATTGTCTATAAGCATGTTACTTTCATAAATATGTTTGGGTAAATTGACTTATATAACGATGTGACTCTAATGTTATCATTGTATCATGTATTTGTTATCTGTTTAACCATTTTTCGATAATTATTATATTTGGTTAACACTTTTGGTAATTGATTTCTGTTCAGTTACTAATGTGATTATCATGAGATAAACGTCTGAGTATGACTGATTTTGCGTAGTATGTTATCATGTTTGATTCTGTTATATGTATCAGTGTGCATTATATGATTAATTTTTGTCATACATTGGATTCTGCAAGTTATGAGGTTATTTCAATCAAGTGGTAATTAAGTAAAATATGAACTTAAGCATGATCTTTAGTTAACAAGGAATCAGGAATGTTCACGTTATGTTCTGTTCAACGAATGGTGTCATATGTTCATGCTTTCGTCACACATAGGGTGTCATCTGTTCATGTTTTGGTCATTCATTGGGTGTCATCTGTAAATATTTTCCGTCACTCATGAGGTGCCATCTGTTCACGTTTTTCGTCACCTATGAGTGTCATATGTTATGTCGCCCAAAGAGTGTCATATGTTTCGTCGTCCGATGTGTGCCATCTGTTTCGTCGCCCGATTCGTCATGATGTGTTTCAGTTAATGTGTGATCAGTTCTGATTAGGCTCTTAACTAGAGGATATGACAAGCCAAGATATGATTAAGATTGTTAAATGATTCTGTTTGAGACACGTGTTATCTGCGTGCTATGTTAAGACATGTCATGATCAAGTACGTTACTTTATTTCATTTATGTTATATGTCAAGTTCAGTTATGTTATGCCATGATCAAGTACGTTACTTTATTTCATTTATGTTATATGTCAAGTTCAGTTATGTTATGTCATGATTGCATTTATGACATGTGGATGCATGTTATTATGTGAGTTTGTTTACTGAGTATGTTATGTCATGATTGCATTTATGACATGTGGATGCATGTTACTTTATTTCATTCCCCCACAGTTAATTATGATGCAGGTGGTGATAGCGAACAACATGAGTGGGAGACTACCATAACCAGTTAGATCAGATGAATTTATGTTTTCAGTTTATGATTTGATTAAAAACTGAGGAAAACGTTTTCTGTTAAATTTGGTTATTCAAGAAGTTTATTTTACGATATGATTTTCTACGAATTATGATGAGTGAAAGTTTCATGGATTATGGATTTCAAGTTTTGACGTTATTTCAGAATTTAATTCAGTTTTTCGAGGTTTTATTAATTATGCATTTAAGACACTTTATCGCTTCCGCTATTTTATGATTAAGATTCCGATCATGGATAAGTTTAATGCTTCCGCTATTTAAGGTCAGGGTTTTTCCCATCATGGTATATTACGAATTTTCAATTTGGGAATTTTCTCAAAATTAGGGTTTGTTTCGAATTGGAGATTTTAAAATTGTGAAATTACACGTATGTTTAACTCTCGGGAATCGGGGCGTCACACCATGCGTGAGATAATGTGGATATACCAACTCTTGACTGAAGTAGGTCTTAAAATTTCAGTACCAGCAAAATTGTGGTGTGACAACCAAGCTGCCCTTCATATTGCATCTGATCATGTATTTCATGAGCGAACTAAGGACATTGAAATTGATTGTCACTTTGTTCGTGAGAAAATTCAGTAAGGTTTGATTTCTACAGGGTTTGTGAAGACTGGAGAGCAATTAGGGGATATCTTCACAAAAGCTCTAAATGGGGTTCGAGTTGATTATCTTTTATCTTTGTAACAAGCTGGGCATGATTAATATCTATGCTCTAGCTTGAGGGGGAGTGTTACAGAATGTTATAGGATAATACTAGCTATCAATTACCTTATTCTAGGGATCCTAATTGTATTGTAATTGGCTTAATTATAGGGATCCTAATTAGGTAGTTTCCTAAGATAGTTTCCTAGCTTTGTATATATATGTGTATATTCTTCACTGAAACCATAGAGAAAACTTTTCATCTCAAATAACAAATATTAAAAGGAAACTGAACCAACGAAAATGGAAAAAGAAATTGGGGTTTTATCATTGAAATTTTTAGAGTTCATTTTTTTTGCGTTCAATCATTAGCATAAAGACAACTTGCAATTGTCTCAGAAAGAAGTATTTTGGAAGAATTCGTTGGAAAAATTGAAATTCGCCAGAGGCCTAGAACTTACAGAATTGGTAGTGCTGTCATCTTTAAGGATTTCAGTTAGCATTTTAACAGTAGAAGAACATTTCTGATCACCAGCAGCAAGACAGAGAACAGCAACGCATTGAGCAATTGAAAACAAAGCTTGTTTTGCGACACCACCGGTCTGAGGAGATGGTTTAGCGCATGAAAGAAGGGATTCCAGCAAAGAATCAAAACTCGTATTTGCCGAATAGACCAACGCAGCAAAGAAGCTCTGTAAAGCCTGTAACATGAAACAACAAAACTTTCCTAACCCGGAAACCATTTACAATAAGATAAAAACTCCAACACAATGAGATGTACTACCAAAAGGGCTTGCCCCTGCAGCAGTGAGCTTTTGATTAATGATAGTGCCTGAGGAAGAACTTTGTTTCTAACAGTAACACCAATATTAAGGCTGGACCTCCTGTCAGCCATCAACGTGCAGCAAAGTTCCAAGGCAAGAGCCGTCATATGCAAGTCTGAATCACTGCCAGAAGATGTGAAATTTAATAATGATGAGATGGTAAACTGCAATCAGGGAGAAAGACGGATAATTGTCTAGATAATACCTTATCAAAGTTGAAAGCTCCACAATAATCACTTCATATGCAGATGGACCAATTTTATCACCATAAGCAACAATAAGTGAATTAAGGGTTCCCAACGTCGCCTGCCTCAGCACTCGATTAGCCTGAATCCAGAATAAACAAGCGTTATTAAAATATTAAGAGATGTTTCTTATAGAAAAAAAAAAAGTATCCATAGGTATGTGCATGCCTCCAAATATAATGCAACAAAGGTCTTTTTACTTTTAAGCATTAACCACAGACAGGGATGGATCGGTGAAATTTATTTTAATACCTTCCGCAAGAATGCTGTCAACTCGGCTATTACATGTTCCAGAACGCATGACAGATCAATCTGAAGCGGAGAGGCTGCAATTACAGCAAATGCCTGGGAAAAAATATTTACGTTAGACACCCAAATTCACAAGGGAGCTAATATTCCAGAAAAATGTGTTGTTTAGGTGAAATTCTCAAAGTTTATGTTAAAGTCAATATTTTGGTCAATATTAACGTTTTTGGCATTGACTCTAGTAGCTAGCATATTGTTCAGAAGCCGTGAAATTCTCAAAGTTTCTGTGAATGTCAACATTTTTGTCAATATTAACGTTTTTGCCGTTGACTAAAACTAGCTAGCATATAGTTCAGAAGCAATTAATCAACCTTCACAGCTGTAAGTCTAGTGATCTCATTCCCCATCCGATCGACAAGAACAGGAAGGCAAGCTGGTAATTCAGCTTTGAGATTGTCACCAAATGTTGATACCACTAGTCCCATGCATGAGATTGCACACTCCTTAACTTCCTGAAGATATTGAGAATGAATATTTTACACATCCAAAAATCAGTTTATCAAAAACAAAAATAAACACATCCAACTAGGTGGCTAAATGTTTTCACAGAAGTGTTTGTACAATCTCACAGAAATGCAACAGGGTAAATATCTAATGCATACTTCTCACAGCGTAGAGAACCTAAACATTACCAACTAGTAACAGTACAACACAAAATAGTCATTCCCCTCCAAATAATATCCCCGCCTGCTGTGGATCCAGTAATGAGTTTAAATTTCAATTTCTCCTCGAATGAAAATTAATATACAGAATATTTACCATTGATTATATAAACAGATAAGTATTTAAATATTATGATATCTACAAATTATACCATAGAATATATTTGTATATAAAAAATGATAAAATTATGTACTATAATTGATCATAATAAAATCACACATCTTTATTATTTGATTTACGATAGAAATGACTATTATAGTTTTAACTTATTTTTGCATCGCAATCTATTTTATTTTTTGTCAATGGCGCAATATATAATAAATTATATCATAGGCTTAAATACTTTTTTCGTCCCTGGACTATTACCCCCGATTTCTTTTTGGCCCCTGGTCATTTTTTAAGATCATTTAGGTCCTTAAATAACACAAATTTATCATGTTAGTCATTACTGTCACAACACATTAGAAACCGAAATTGAAATCCTGACATTTTTTTGCGTAAACATGAGTGTCCAAGCCAGCTTTGTGAACCTTACTAATCTCACTGGACTCGTGCACCGTGTCCTCGGAAGTTTCCTTACACGAGTAAGGGTAAATCACTAGCTTTAACACCAGAGGGCAGTTTGGGCCCAACGAATCGTTTGCACTCAAGCAAATTTGTACCCATGACCTAAAAGGGAGCAAAACTCTAAATTCAAGGCCTTCACCACTTGGTCCAACCCCTAGGAGTTCTAAAATGCTGGCATGGCTTGACATTTGCTGAGATGGATCATTACTCAACAGGGAGACAAATGACATGGCATAATAGTAGAACCAAACGCCACATTGAAACAAAACAAAATTCCAAATTGATTTTTCCCCAGATTGTTTAGAAGAAGAGAGCAAAGCTTCCACCCAATCTAATATCCCCAAGATCTGTGACAAAAGAGCTGAAAATGACATGTAACAGTAATCGTTCTTTCAGACAACTTGTGGTTGCGGAGCCTGGGTATGTGATCTTTAGTACTCATTTAAGAAGATATTTATATACATATTTTATGTGGTTGGTTCTTATTTCTCTACACACTGACACCTATAGGATTTGAGCTTTTCAGTGAAAAGCCATCCACCTTGTGCAAAAATAAATGCCAAAGAATGTGATAATGGGCTTTTGTATAGGGAAGAAGGTGATGATGGGTTTTTTCTAGGATTGAGATGCTTTCAACTACTGATTCTTCAATCCAGATCCCAGCTAATCTCAAAGCAGAAAAGCTCTACGCCATTTTCATTTTTCTTCCTAACTTAGTGCTTCACAATTTTGGGGAGAAAATATCAGTGTTATGCCAGGTTAGGCCAAGAGATCCATCAAGCAAATGATAGACCATATCGGCATTTTTGTTTGGGTCTTTAATGTGTTTTGACGGTAAGACCAAAGACTAACTTGATAAGTTCTTGTCGTTTCAGGGACCAAAATGAATTGAAAAAAAGAGTTAGGAACCAAAATGAAATCAGGTAACACATTAAGCGGGAAAAATAGTAGTTAAGCATAAATTATTATATTACTATTTCTATAGAATATAAAATAGATAGAGGAAGTGGCTGCTAACTAGTAGGAGAGTGATTCCTAAATTATTTATATTGACTACATTATAGGTTTTATGAATATACTATATATATTAAATATGTACATTACTTCTATGAAACAAATATACGAAACATATACATAATGAGTTTTAACTTAAAATATGAGTAAATAATGAGAATAATGACACTAATAATAGTGGTAGAAAGAATAATAACTTTTTTTACACGAAATAGTAATAAATAATAATAATAATCTTGTTTTATATCATTAAGTATACAATCATGATTTAAATATAACTTAAAAATTACTTAGATNTTAACATATGCATACAACATTTTCGTCTCAGAATATGTGAGGTCCAGACACAATAACATGACAGTATTCCTCTAATAAACAGAACGGAATAATCTTACATTCACAATAACATCAAATACTAAGGCCCCTAAAAATTACACAAACCTGATCTTGATCTTGATTAGTCAAGCGTGACATTATGGCATTATATATAGGTCGAACATATGGTTTGAAGTCGAAATCAGGCCCCTACATCAAAAAATCATTAAAAGGGGAAGGGATTATCATATACTGAAGTAACCAAGTCTCTTATTTTGCAAGTGTACCAAAACTCCACCTCAATATTGGGACGCACAACTCGAACAAGTTCGCCACATACTCGTAACGCCTCAGCCGTAACTTTGTAATACCGCTCACCAACAGCCGACAAAATAGGACTAGAAAGAGCCTACAGTAAAATAGGTTGATGTATCATGGATGCAATCAATAATTTTCCTGGTAAGTTACTAAGGCCGTATTATCAAAGAAATTTAGCATCCTAGAAACTTGACTGCCCACTCTTTTTTGTTTGAACGAGGTCAATCTGACATGAAACAGAAATAACTAATTTTTCACAGAATATAACTCAAATAATAATTGAAAAAATCAAAAAAAAATGAGAGAACTGCTGCACTCAACATGGCTTATAAATGGAGCAGCCAAAATGTTATATCCACAATTTTTTCTATAAGATCCACATTGATACTATTGCACATTTACCAAATTGAAATGTGTTTTAAAGGAATCAAAATTAAATGAAATTGGTATAAAAATGTATGTTAAGGAATAATAAATTTCATTGGTGTGTTGACCGTCAAGAATCAGAATGAGTCTTGATGTATTGATGTCTTTACTAACAGAGTTACTAGCATTCATTTACCAAAGTACCCTTGGTAAAAGAAATTACTTTTTGAGCATTCAACTTTTTTTTAATAAAAAAAAATTGAACTTTCAATTAATTTTTAATGCATGATTATAACATTGTTGCAATTTACGTTTGATAGTGTTTAAACAAACTTATAACACAATAGTTACTTAGTAATAAGAAATAATAATAATAATAAAGTTGATCATATGTCTATTACAGCCTATGAAGCACAGACATGTTAATGAAGGCAAAGTGTCGGCGTTGGACATGTATACAATACGGAAAAACTGTGACTCACACAAGAGACGGGAAAGAGTGTCTGATTTTTTATTATGAAGAGAGAGAAGACCTGACGTGGTCCAACCTAATTACCATTCTTCTATGGCTGATCTACTAACCTCATTAGTGTAAGTTAATGGATGTTGGCCAGGAAGAGTAGGTTTTGGCAACAGAGGAAGTGTAGTTTCACTTTCCTCTCTGTTTCTAACATTGTGTCGGATAGGGTTTTTTCTTTGTTAGAGATCTGATGCTGTTTTTAGTTTCTGATACACCTACATTGGGCTGTGAAGAATTGGGCCATGAATTTAAGATGGCATGTTAAAAAATCACGAGCATGAGCCTTAATACACTTGGGCTATGTTAACGTTTAAAAATTAAAATTAATTTTCTAATGAGTATTGATGTCTCGGACTAAAAAAGTTACAAGAGTGTTTGAGGTCTAGGATGGTAGGGTGTGTACTCCTAGTCCAAATACATTTTCTTTGCCTCTCGTAAGTAGTTTTTTCATTGATGGTGAAAATCAGATAATAGACTCTCTGGAGGCTAGAATGCCTTTGAGAATCACTTTTGTCATTCCCGTCTCAATTATACTGCTGCTTTTCTTTCTTTTCCGATCTTTTTTTTTCTTGGACAGCATAGTTGAGTTAAATCCCAAATGAGAGAACACTAAAAAACAATCTAAAACTTTTTAAAATTTTAAAAATATAGCCGACTTATGGATTGATCAGCCCACATCCAGAATATGAAATTCCCATTACACCCTAAATTCAGAAATTAAAAAGTGTCTATATAAAGAGTACAGACCCTCTGTATAGAAATACTTCAAATATTTTGGTTTGTCGAGAATTTGTAAAGAAACTGATGGATATATTTTCAAAGAAAATGGATTTAAGTAGCAAAAATTATTATTATGCAACGTCAAAAGCTAAAGACTACGGATTTTAGTTAGAATTATGCACACTCTTCCAGGAAGGAAATGCAGGTTTAGGTACGAATATGGAAGCACTTCAAGCGCTCAGTGTGCTACAGTAATTAATTTACTATTTTTTTAGGAAATCACTACAGCAAACTTTTAGCAAAAATAGCGTTGTTACCTTGATATGGGGATGGAAAACAGAAGGAGAATGTGAACACAAAACTAATCTTGTAAAAATAAGAGCTTCAATCTTCAAATTTGAGGTAGAAAATTTGTCCTGCAAAATGTATCGGTAGACTTTAGGTAATAGAGTTTCACATAAGCATCCTGGTATAAACATGAACAAACAAAATATGATATTGAATTACTTACATTTAAGGCTTTTTCAATTCCCGGTATGAGTGATCCAATGTGATCTGCTAGACAATCTGGCAAGACAACGACGAGTTCTTTCAAAACAGAAAATGCACCAACCTGCAGGCAGGTTAGGAAATTTTAACTTTGAACGAGCATGTAAAAGACATCCGATGTTAGTCTCAGCAATGATACCTTTGTCTTAATAGATTTCTCTCGCAGCTGCCTATTAATAGATTTTACAGTCTTTGGCACTTCTTGCTTCAATAGCCATCTTGGGCTGCATGAAATTCACAACATAAATAGCAAAGAGTGTTAACTAAGAATCAAGCTCCAAATGTGAGGATTGATAACCCAGTAAATGAGTGTACATTAGTTGTCATTGTTGGATAATATTGTTTGTCTTTACTTTACTTCTCTAGTATTTAAGGATATTTTAGTATTTTTAACTTTCTTGTTTATGTGTATAAATACCCTATGTACTCTCTCTTTCATTTATCCATTTTTAGAATAACTCTTTAATTTTTCAAGTCGAATCAGAGCCTAAAAAACCATAACCCACATATTTATACCACAGCCACCAGATAGTTCTGATCACCACCAGACAGCACCGCTGCCCGCCGCCAACTCCGATCGCCGGAGCTCCGCTAGAACTCGTCTTTTCACTCTTTCCAGTTTCATTTTTTCGAAGTGGTTTGGGTTTCCTAGGCTGCGTGCTGACCAGACCTAGGAATTTCCGTGTTTTTCGGGTTGCTGTGGCTTAGACCACAGTTTGGTCACTCGTTTGGTGACTTTTTCATGATATTGAAGGTTGTGTTCAATCTTCCTTCGTCTCTCCATCGGATTTTCTTGGCAATTTATGTAGCTTTCTTGGATTCGTGATGTCTAAATCTTCAGATGCTACTGTTACTGCTGTTGCTAAGCCAGATTTGGCTTATCCCGTGTCCGGTGGAAGAGTTACTATCGTCCTTTTGAACGGACGAAATTTTGTTGTGAGGTTATTTCTTGGTAGACGAGACAAGAGTCTTTGGCTTTAAGGACGTGTTCCTCGCCCTAAAAATGATGATGCAAAGGAAGCCCAGTGTGATATTGATAATTGTTTGATATTGCGATGGATGTTTGGATTTATGGAGTCTTCGGTCTTTAATACGTTTATGTATCATGAGACGGTTGCTGATTTGTGGAGTGCTTTGACTGCCATGTATGTCTATTCGAGGAATGAGGCCCGATATTTTGAGTTGTGTCAGGAAGTTGCAATTGCCAATCAGGAGAGACTTGGATTGAATGTCGCTCAATATTTTGGATATTTACGTATGCGGATGAGATGGCTCAATATGAACCGATCAATGAATTTGGGACAATGGCTGACGTAGCAGTAAAGAGGCTGGATCGTCAACACATGTATGCATTTCTGATGGGGCTCAAGCCTGAATTTGAGGCGCTTCGTACCCAAATCCTTAATTCCTCTTATGTGCCATCCTTGCTTGAGACCTTTGCCAAGGTTGATGGAGATGAGCGTCGGCGTCTTTTTCTCGGTCCCGACTCTCATCCCTGCCGCTGCTAGTAATAATGATCAGATGGTACTTCCTGCTCGTGGTTTCTATGGTTCTCGTCCTCCACCTAGGAGGATATTTTGCCATCATTGTAGGAACAATGATCATATCAAGGATACTTGTTGGAAGCTTCATCCGGAGTTGCGTGCTCAGTTCTAGAAGAAGATTAATATACCCACTAGATCGGCCATGGACTCCTCTACGAACAAAGGTACTGATCGTCCGCCCTCACGACGGTATCCCTTATGGGACCGTCGCCCTCCTAATCGCCTCACTTTATCATGTTCTACTGACCACCCTATTGAGAATCATATAGTTGAAAAACTCAGCCCGATCACTCCTTAAAATCTAGGTGTTAAGGAGAGGGGTACTAGAACTTTATAACTAGCACAGAATGGGCAAGTCTAGGCGATGTGGGACAACATTCCAACACACCCTCCTGGACCACAACACGGTAGCCAAAGAACCGAACTAAAGCGGCACAAACAAAGGCCCAACCGAGCTCTGATACCAAGTTGAAAAGCCCAGCTCGATCACTCCTTAAAACCTAGGTGTTAAGGAGAGGGGTACTAGAACTTTATAACTAGCACAGAATGGACAAGCCTAGGCGATGTGGGACAACATTCCAACACATATTTCATATAGTTCTATGTCCAGTTCCTTTCAAGGGTTCGTCAGTCACCTTGATTCTATTGCAATTCCATGATCTGTTAGGGAAGCAACACGAGACCCACAATGGGCGGCCGCCATGCAAGATGAGATGAAAGCCTTACAAGACAATCAGACTTGGGACTTGGTTTCTTTGCCTCAGGGGGAAAAACGGTTAGATGTCGGTGGATATTCAATCTTAAATATAATGCGGATGGAACTCTTAATCCGTACAAGGCAGGTCTAGTCACCAAGAGTTTTACTCAGATTCCTGGCGAGGATTTCAATGCAACTTTTCCTCAAAGCTTACTATTGTTCGTCTAATTATCTCTTTGGCTGCTTCTCACTCTTGGCCCTTGCATCAGATGGATGTCAAGAATGCCTTCTTGAAAGGTGATTTGGATGAGGTCATTTATATGGATCTGCCTCCGGGTTTTCGACTGAGGGGGAGTATTCAGGGAAAACTTATCGTCTGCGAAAATCCTTGTATGGGTTGAAACAGTCTCTGCGGATTTGGTTTGCTCAATTTAGTACAGTTGTGCTTGAGTTGGAATTTCATAGATGTCACTCTGACCATACCTGTTTTATCAGACGGAATTCATTGGGGCAATTTCATCATCTTTGTGTACGTGGATGATATCATCTTGACCGGTGATGACAGTATCGGCATTACTAAGGTCAAGAAAGATCTTAGTTCAGCATTTGATATCAAGGATCTGGGGGCTGCAGTATTTTATGGTTATTGAAGTTGCTCGTTCCAAGGCAGGTATCTCTCTCTCCTAGCGAAAGTATGTTCTCGACCTTGGTGATACTGGAATGTTGGGATGTAGACCTGCATCTGCACCTATGGATCTGAATGTCAAACTTTCAGCTGAATCAGGTGAACTCTTAATGGATCCGAGTATGTATCAAAGAATGGTTGGGAGACTTATTTATCTAACCAACAGACGCCCGATCTGGCTTTTTCTGTTAGCCTTGTGAGCCAGTTTATGCATGCTCCCCGTACATCACAATTGGATGCAGTTTACCACATTTTGAGGTACTTGAAGTCTTGTCCAGGCCTTAGTCTTTTTTATTCCTCCAAAAATACACATGATGTGTCCTACTTTACTAATGCTGACTATGTTGAGTCAAAGACAGATAGGAGATCTACATCTGGTATTTGTACTTTTTATGGTGATCATCTTCTTTCTTGGAAAAGCAAGAAGCAATCTGTGGTTTCTCGGTCCTCTGCTGAGGCAGAATACAGGACAATGGCTCAATGGACATGTGAGGTTCTTTGGCTCCATTCTAGGGAAACTCGGTTTCTTACCATGTTTACCTTCCACAATAAGTCAGCCTTAATGTTAGCATCAGATTCTGTTCTTCATGAATGAACCAAACATATCAAGGTTGATATTCACTTCATTCGAGAGAAAATTCGATCGGGAGGTATCTCTATAGAGTTTATTCCTTCATCTGAGCAAGTTGTTGATGCCCTTACAAAACTCGTCGGTCCTACTCTTTTACAATCAACTCTTCGCAAGCTGGGCATGATGGATATCTATGCGCCATCTTGACGGGGAGTGTTGGATAATATTGTTTATCTTTACTTTCTTCTCTAGTATTTAAGGGTATTTTAGTATTTTCAGTTTTCTTGTTTATGTGTATAAATACCCCATGTACTCTCTCTTTCATTAATCCATTTTTAGAATAACTCTTCTAGTTTTTCAAGTGTCATAAAGGCAATAACCAAGTAACCCTATATAACCTTGTTAACAAATAAAAATTCTATATATCCTTCTTTTTATAGGAAACAAAAATTATATTCAAAAAAAATGTACAAAAGAAGGTTAGGAGGATAAACCATCCTAGCCAAAACCAAAAGACAAAATTAGTCTATACAAGCAGCCAGCCAATCAGAATTAATCGAAAACAAAGGAATATCCTTAAACAATTTAGAGTTGGATACCCACAAAGAAACCCAAAAATGAATATTTTCCCACAAAGAATCAATATCCATAGGACTATCCTACAAGATTCTCCTATTTTGTTCCAGCCAAACGCCTCATAAAACTGCCATAATTCTCGTGTACCACGAAATCTTCATCTTCCTTGGCTACTTCAAAAGAAATACTTCACAAAAAAAATTTGTTACCTCATTGATTATTCTGACTAATCCAGAGAGTCCCCTAACCCAAAAGAACCCTAACCCTAACCATCGCAGCCCCTTCGCCGGCATCATTGACCTCACCTTGTCATGGCACCGTCGTTGAGCTTCATGTTAGCAACCCTAGCCCTAGCAAAAGCACACCTGAACAAAGAGAGACCCAAAACCTGAGAGACCCTAACCCCAAGAACTTCGCAGCCTCTTCGTCGGCATCGTTGAACCCTCTTTACCGCGTCGCTATCGTCAAGCTCCTTTCCCAGCGAGAGCACACCCTAACCCCTAGAATTCCCAAAACCTGAGAGACCCATAGCCCAGAGTGAACCCTAGCCCCGGATCCAGATTTGCCATAAACCCAAAAAGTACCCTAACCCAAATCGTCTCTAACCCATATCGTTTTTTACCTAATCACCAAAAAGAAGGAAGGCGTGAGAGTAAGAAAAGGAAACGCAGAGAAGAAACTCTCAGCCATTGAGAGTCTTTTCTGAGAGATTGGAAGACCTTTGAAGTTAATGTCGAATAATTTCAAGGTTCTTGGAGTTTTCATTGGTGTGAAATGAACAATGGGAAACAGCACAAGACAGCTCTTGGTCTGAAGGAACAAAGATGGGTTTTGTCCATCCAAGATCATGAAGTGAAAGGAGAGGTTTGATCGTGGTTCTTTCAAGGTGACAGAAGGCTGATCGTTTCCTCAAAGGTGAACGCAGGAGGACCTTTTCTGGTTATTTCAGTTGTCGGTTCAAATCGGGCCAAAACTGTGAGTATCTCGGGTACAGATGTCGATGGTTGGGAATGGGTAGTTTGGCGCCTTAAATCGTTGATGCCTAGCAACGCAAAGGTCAAAAATGGAGTTTCTTTTGCCCAGTTTGTGAAACCGGAGGGTATCGACGTGTTGACAGGGGGAGTTCAATGGGGACGCCAAGTAGTTTCAACTGGGAGGATGGTTTTGAGGCAAACCCCAAGATCGTCACTATTTTGAGAGCCTGGTAGGTCGTGTTGTTTCAAGAGTCTGTGCATCTTCTAGGTTTTTGTTTTGACTTCCTTGCAGACTTTGGCTTGAAGGAGGATTATTGAGGGTTCTGAGGTTGCAAGGAGAACTCCACTTATTCGAATTTTCTTCACCTTCGGCAACAGACAAGTTCGCCAGGGCTTGAAGACAGAAAATATAGGACTCGGTCATTGAATTTAGACGGTGGGACCCCTTAGTGAGTTTGGACCCTACATCAGGTGTAAGTGTATTAAGGCTCATGGGGTTCCTTTAAATCTATGAGATTACAGTTTCTTTAAAGCCATCAGTGACAGATGTGGAGGACTTCTCAGGGTAGACGAAGCCACAAATAACATGACCAAGCTTCGATGGATCAGATTGTTCATGAAAGATACAGGGGTATGTCCCGGGAATTTCAGGGCCTAGGTGGGTGATTTCAGATTTTCCATTCTGATTTCATAAGAGGTCCTTACTACCGACAACTCTATTACTTCTCGAATCGGGGCAGGGCAGGGCTTGAGGAAACATGTTGATCAGAGGAAGCCGGGTGACACAACTGATACCCACACGCTAGAGGCGCGTCGAAGGGAGTCATTGGTTAATAATCGTAAGGGGTGCGGTAAGGTTTTTTGGAATTTCAAAATTAGAGGGATATGGATGGGCCGGATTTGGGCTTCAAAGAAGTTGGAAGGTAGCTTGGGTAAGCCATAGCCCACACTCTAGGGGAGGCCCAACATGGAGTGGTGGAGAAAAGAAGTTGCGCCCATTCATTTAACCTTTCTGGACAAAAATAAGGCAGACGTGTGTGAGGACCATCTAGCTCATCAACAAACTGATGGGTACAAATTTTCCATGGAAGTAAATTTGGAAAACTAGGGCTCCTCTCGAATTTGCTTTCCTGGCGTAGACTACAGTTCAGAACGCGAACCTCACTCTTGACGTGCTACAATGTAATGGATGGTGTGTGCCCAACAGATGTCGTTGTGTACACAGCATGAGGAGTCGAATGCTCATCCTTTTCTACACTGTTCTTTTTCGACTAAGATTTGAAATGTTTTATTGGATTCGTTGAACGTCCAATGGGATGTCCCCAGTGACATATCAGGTTTCCTGCTTTCCTTGAAGCATAGCGTGGCGATTAAGCCTATCGTTTGGATGTCTTTGGCCTTGTCCTCCAAAAGTCTAGAGTTCTCTCTATCCAAATGCACCAAAATAGACCGAACATTGACGCTCTCTATAAACATATAAACCTTGACGCTCTCCATTATATGTCGAGCATTTAACACCATTATGGAGAAATGGGTACGCCAACTGATGCAATCTAGACTACTCACACAAAGGTGACATGAGGAAAGAGAATGAGCAAGAACTTGTGAAAGGATTTTATATGAACTCCAAAATTATATTGCATGACTTGCTAAGGAAGAATCTAATGATAACTTGAACATACAAAAGAACTTGTGTTTTTTGCTTGGACGACGGTGTGGAATGCCAACCTTACGTTAGACGACTCAAGCATAGAAGTCTCTACTTGCTCAATAGATGCAATGATGCCCTCTTTGCGAAGTGAGGAGGAGTCGAACTCCCATCTTTTTCTCCTCGATGACAACTCCAGTCATTATGGTACTCGATTTTGGGTTCTTAAATAAATCCAATGGCTTAGGCCTTGCTACACTCTCAATTTCTTTAGTTGTTGGAAGCAAAGCTAATAGCTCCAACATCAAGCCGTCTTTTTGGGCTATCATCTCTTTAAGCTATTTTTGGAGTATTTGGAGGGAAAGAAATTCTAGGACATTTGGGGGGGGCTGTGAAGTTTTTTTTTGTTACTCAAGGTTCTTTTTCTTTATCAGTAAAAAGAAGTAAATGATTTGCAAAAAAAAAGACCCGAGAAGGGGATGTACATCCTAAGCTCAGTTTCTAGAAACTATATATTCAAGACTATGCAACCATGAATTTACAAAATCAGAAGCAGGCAACAAAAGCCGATGCCACTCTTTTAACAAAAAAAGCAGAGAAAAAGAACAGATGAAAGACTGTTTTCAGAACCCTCGTATGCCCTCAAATTTCCCTCCCTCCAAATGCACCAAAAAATAGCTAACGGGAGGGCCTTCCAAAAATCTGGATCATCAAAAAAGGATCCCGCACACCCACCCACCCACGCACACACACACACACACACACCCACACCCACACACCCACCACACACACACACACATATATCTATATGTACACACACACACACACACACATATCTATATGTACACCCACACACACACACATATCTATATGTACACACACACACACACATATCTATATGTACACACACACACACACACATATCTATATGTACACACACACAAACACATATCTATATGTACACACACACACACACACATATCTATATGTATATGTATATATGTATATATGTATATATGTATATATGTATATATGTATGTCTGTAGTAGGCAGAAGCAAAAGTAAATAAATAAATAAACACGTCATTTGTCTCTTTTGGCCTAGAAGAATGAAATTGAACTTGCCTCTGTTCATTAACGTCTATTTGTCCTTTAGTTACATTTCCAGTTTGACGCAAGAGCTCAATGAACGTATTGAATACATCCATCTGTAGCACAAGAAACAATACATTGAAGTGGTGGAAACCTATAATCATGTCACTTTTCTAAAAGTTATTCAATAACTAATCGAATTATCTTCACCTTGACATTTTCTTCCCTCTCTTTAAATCTGTCAATCAACTTTGGACAAGCCTGCATAAAGGAATGAAATTGACAATGGGAAATTAACCAGGAAGACTTGAAATTTATGAAAGAAACATCTCTACAGACAACATATGACGTGATAAAGGGCTCTGAAATGATCCAGCTTCCTGTGCTACCAGAAAACATGAAAGACAAAATTGAAAACAAGACAACAACAAAATCTGGTAACGCACCTCTTCATAGAGTTTTGAAAGCATCTCCGGACGAGAAACAATTAATGCTGCCAAGCATTTAGCCGCCGCTCTTCGAACTTTCCAGCTGACATCTTCGTCATCTGTATATTCGTTTGCACTCTCACTGCTCAATCATAAAGTGGCTAGGAATAGTTACAATACTACCATGAAAGAACCAAAATGGTGAACAGGCAAACATGAATAGAGAATTTACTCCTCTTCCTCTTCTTCATGACTCTCATCATCAGTGTCTTCCTCCATATTATCAGTGAAGTTGGGATCATAACTTAAATACTCCAATGTGAGATGAAGGATTTCAACACAATACAAAGTTATATCCCTGGGGCACCTCAATAGGAAACTTTCTAGAGCCTGCAGTCAATATTTCACATATACAAGCAATAAAATGAATGTTTCAACTAAAAAAAGCAATGAGATGACAGGTTATGTCGCAGTACAAATTGTTACGTTATTATAGCTACCACAAAATATTGCTGGACGGAAAAAGTTATTATACAATACCTGCAAGCTATATTCACGAAGCTCTTCGTCATTCTCTGAAGCACTCGTGCAATAGCCGATAAGTACAGGAACAGTGTCCCCAAGGTGGGGTCCAAAACGATATCCCACTGCACGACTACAGTACCAGCATAGTTTAATTTATCAGAGATACGAAGGTTGCAAATACGAGCCCCTTAAAAAATAACCATTACAGGTAACACTTTATCTAGTATCTCCTTGGGTTTACAAGAGAACACATAATACAATGAAATTAAGAAGAAACTAGACTCATTTCTGTAAATAAAATCATATCAATTACTTCAACACGAAAACTAAAATCAACGTTAGAACATAATTATTTGCAATCTTTTCTGGAACTGCTTGAGCTATGCCAAAGAAATCACTTCAAGAGACTGATTAACTTTAGGATGTTATTCCAACACACAGATTCTGCATCTTTATTAAAAGTGTAATTATTAAGATGAGGTGTCACAATTAGGACAGTGTTTTGAACATTATTTGGATCACCTGGCCTCAAATATGGAACTCTTTCAGACCAATTTGAAGCTGAGAATTAAATAGAGATCAAATTATATTCTTGGCTTCTTTCTACGCACTTTAATGACACAAGACCACCTCTATTTTAGTCTGGTTGGAGGAACGACTCTGAATATTTAGTTGCAACCTCAGGTAACTCATTTATTTTGCTAGCTGGTTATACCAGTATCCCACCAATGATTGTACTAGTACACTTGTCTTGATATTAACAACATATTCTGTTCCTTACAGGGAAAAGAAAGAGAAGTAACTTACACAGTGACGATTTCTTTGAATAGAAAAAAATATCGAGGTAACCATCAATCAAGTGGCACTCTATTCGACAGTCAATTAAACAGAGAGGATATGAACTGTGATACAGTACATCAGTGGTATTGACCAAAAATAACAAAATAAGAGCATTAGTTGATTTATCAATAGAGAATTACTAGCGATTGCTGCACTTACACTAAATAAAATGTAACATAATTGATAGGCCAAAGAGTACAGGAGCACAAAATCAGCTTCCAATAATAAACTCATGGCTAGGAATTTTTCAGGTTGCTCATCAGGATCGATTGTGCAAATCAAAGGATTTTTAGACACATAATAACATACTCAATGCAAGCTGGCATGCTCAGCATCTTTACTCGCGACTAATAATGGCCAAGACATCTTGCAGTTGAAGAAGAAAATTAGGAAAAAAAAGACATGAGACAACAACGATCTGACATCTAACATAATTACATATAATTTCCTGACCTAAAACACGGAAGTAATAAAAATTTAACATTTTTATGCACAGTTTAGAACATATGCAGAAACAACTTCCGTATGGGTCTATGATATATCAAATAAAGTAAATGTGGAAATCCATGATCTTGTGACCGATTTCTTGAAATCAGTTGCATAAATTTTGTTTATCTAGTTTCCTAGAATAGAGTAATTTAGTTTCCTTTTTTAATATTACTGATTATTAGCTTTTGCCTATATTTATATTACTAGATTAGTGGGATATGTTTTGAGGAAATGATTTCCTCCATTCTCTATATAATTACCTTGTACACACTATTCAAGATATAGAAAATTATTCAAGATTTTCTACATGGTATCAGAGCCCTAAATTCAACTCTGAGCATTTTTCCGGTGACCAGAAATTCACCATGTCCACGGAAAAAGACACGGGAAAAGGATCCTCTTTATCTGAAGTTACTTTGGGTTCTTCGAGTACTCATGGCGTCACAGATAACTCTCCACTTCCTATTACTGGGCACAAACTGAATGGGAATAATTACCTTCAATGGTCACAGTCCGTCATGATGAATATCTGCGGAAAAGGGAAGGATGAATACCTCACTGGCGAAATCAATGTTCCAGAGGCAGGAGATTCCAAATTCAGACTCTGGAAGACTAAAAACAATATGGTCATGTCCTGGTTGATCAATTCCATGACCAATGAAATAGGGGAAAATTTCTTGCTCTGCAGCACGGCTCATGAGATATGGGATGCTGCAAAAGAATTCTATTCAAGCAAAAAAAATACTTCAGCAATATTCAAGATAGAAACCACTCTTCATGATCTCCTTCAAGGAGATATGTCACTCACACAGTTCTACAATACTCTCACTCGGCAGTGGCAGCAACTAGACGTACTTGAAGATCAGAAATGGGACTGCCAAACTGACACTAAGAAGTTCAAAGAATTTGTGGAGAGGAAAAAGATTTATAAGTTCTTGTTGGGACTTAGTAAGAATTGAGATGAGGTCCGAGGAAGAATACTATGGAGGAAACCTTTGCCAAACATCCGAGAAGTCTTCTCCGAGGTGCGTAGAGAAGAGAGCAGGAAGAAAATAATGATGGGAGAGTCAGCAATCCTCCCTAACTCAGATAACTCATCAGCTCTAGCAGCCCGAGGGGTCCAAAACTCAAGCTACGATAATCGGCCAAAGAAGGGAAGACCATGGTGTGACCACTGCCGAAAACCAGGCCACACCCGAGAGACTTGCCAGAAAATCCATGGTAAACCTGCAAATTGGAAACCTTCAAGGCCTGCTTCTGACAAAGAATTTAATGGAAACCACATGGCTGCTGAAGAAAGATCTTCTACCTCCACAGAATCCAGTTCCTTCACCAAGGAACAACTTGAAACACTTCTAAAGATGTTCTCACAACAAACATCTACTCAGAATAGCATTGGAACAGGATCTTTGGCACACAAAGGTAATTGTTTGAGTGCTCTCATTGTTAAGTCAGATAACAGAAGTGCATGGATAGTGGATTCTGGTGCTTCTGATCATATGACAGGAGATGCATCTCTTTTCCAGATATACAACCCATGTCAAGAAAATATTACTGTAAAAATAGCTAATGGGTCAATTTCTAAAGTGGCTGGAACAGGTTCTATCATTATTTCAAAGGGCATAACTTTAAATTCGGTTCTCCATGTTCCTAATCTCGACTGCAATCTTCTGTCAGTAAGCAAACTCACTCAAGGACTTAATTGTGTTGCTAAATTCTTCTCAAATCTGTGTGATTTTCAAGTTCTGGACTCGGGGAGTACGATTGGCAGTGCTAGGTTGTGCTCGGGTCTTTATCTACTCAAGGAAGATGTACCGCCTAGAAGACAAACTCACAAGGCAGTATGTGTTGAGTCTAAAAGTCAATTTAATAAAACTTTAGATCTTGTTTCTAATAAGGATAGTGCTGTCATATTATGGCACTATCGTCTAGGTCATCCTAATTTCATATATCTTCAAAGGCTGTTTCCATCTTTGTTTATGAATAAAACTCCGAAATTATTTCAATGTGTGGTGTGTCAATTTTCAAAGCATGATCATAATTCTTACTACTCTCAACCTTACAAAGCATCTCATCCTTTCTCAATGATCGATAGTGATGTGTGGGGGCCATCTAGAATAAAAAATATCACTGGTACTAGATGGTTTGTATCTTTTGTAGATGATCACACCAGAATTATGTGGTTATTTTTCTCATAAAAGAAAAATCTGAAGTCATCCAAATTTTTAGAAACTTTAACACTATGATTCAAACCCAATTCAAAACGAAATTACAAGTGTTGAAAACTGACAATGCAGAAGAGTATTTTGAGACATCTTTGGGAGACTATCTTAACAGTCAAGGCATTGTTCATCAAAGTTCTTGTGTCGACACACCTTAGCAAAAAGGGGTGGTAGAAAAAAAAATAGACATATTCTAGAAGTTCCTCGTTCTCTCATGTTCACCACACATGTTCCAAAAAATTTCTGGGGAGAAGCTGTTTTAACGGCTACCTATTTGATTAACAGAATGTTATCTCGAGTCTTAAAATTTCAGACACCTTACCAATTGTTTCTTCAATGTTTTCCTACTACCCGGGTATTGTCCACTCTTCCTTTCAAAGTATTTGGTTGTTCTACATTTGTTCATATCCATAGTCAATACTGGAGTAAACTTGACCCTAAGGCTCTCAAATGTATATTTGTAGAATACTCCTCAAATCAGAAAGGGTATAAATGCTATTCCCTGATCACTGGAAGATTCTACAATTCCATGGACGTCACATTCTTTGAACATCAACCCTTCTACTCCAAAACTAATATTCAGGGGGGAAATTTCACTCAAGAATATCAGCTTTGGAACATTGATGCCTTAGAAACAACCTACACTCAAGATACATCTCCTACCAAGTCACCTCAACCACCCCAAACCAATACTTATCAAAATCCTAACCTAAACCTAAGCCCTGATATCTATTCCGAGCCTAACAACCAAAATCCTCAACGTTCAATTCATACACATCCTGCAGAAACTAGTGAGTTACGTGTTTATACTAGGCTGGACAAAACAAGAGAAGATAAAGAACTGCAGCCAACTAATCACGATCATGAGTCTGGCTAGGGTCTGGAATCAGAAAATTCACCAGGTAATACTAGTCGTGAATCTGCTCTCAATGATATACCTGATGTGGAGATCTTGATAGACCTATTGCGTTGAGAAGAGGCACTCAATCTTGCACTAATCATCCAATTGATGAGTTTATCTCATATGGGAGATTGTCACAAAGTCACCGTGCTTTTGTCAGTACCCTTAACAGAACACAGATTCCAAGATCAATACATGAATCTCTTAGCACACGTAAATGGAAGGAAGCTGTTTTGGAAGAAATTCGAGCTCTAGAAAAGAATGGGACTTGGGTGATGTCTGATCTACCACCGGGAAAACACCATGTACGCTGCAAGTGGATTTTCACTATCAAACATAATTCAGATGGAAGTATCAACAGATTCAAGGCTCGTCTCATGGCTAAAGGGTTCACGCAATCCTATGGAATTGACTACCAAGAAACTTTTGCTCTTGTAGCCAAACTCAATACTGTTCGGGTTTTGCTCTCACTTGCTTCCAACCTTGATTGGCCTCTCTATCAGCTAGATGTGAAGAATGTGTTCCTTAATGGTGATCTTGAAGAGGAAGTGTACATGGAAATTCCTCCTGGTCTTGCTACTCCAGCTAATCACAACAAAGTCTGTAAACTCAAGAAGTCTTTATACGGACTCAAACAGTCACCAAGAGCATGGTTTGACAAGTTTACCAAGGCTGTAAAGAAGGTTGGGTATGATCAGTGCCAAACAGACCATACTATATTTGTCAAACATTCACCTTCAGGAAAGAAAGCAATACTCATCGTGTATGTCAATGATATTATTCTAACTAGAGATCATGATGAAGAAATTCTGAAACTCAAAAGCTTTCTAGCTAAAGAATTTAAGATCAAAGATTTGGGCAATCTAAAATACTTCCTTGGCATGGAAGTAGCTCGATCAAAGAGAGGAATTTCAGTTTCTCAACGGAAGTATGTACTGGATCTCTTGAAAGAGACCAGAATGCTTGGATGTAAACCAGCTGACACTCCTATGGACTCTACTATAAAATTGGGTAGCAAAGACAATAGTACACATGTTGACAAAGGGAGATATCAAAGACTAGTTGGGAAACTTAGATATCTATCTCATACTAGACCAGACTTTAGCTTTGCTATAAGCATGGTAAGTCGATTCATGAACAACCCAACAGAAGAACACATGGATACAGTATACAGAATTCTGAGGTATTTGAAGATGACACCAGGACAAGGATTGTTCTTCCAGAAGTCGGCAAATAAGGAAGTCCAAATACTCACTGATGCAGATTGGGCAGGTTCTGTAACTGATAGGCGATCAACCTCAGGTTATTGCATTTATGTTTGGGGTAATTTAGTTACTTGGAGAAGTAAAAAACAATCAGTAGTATCTCGCAGCAGCACTGAAGCAGAATTCAGAGCCCTTGCAAATTGTATTTGTGAGGGAATTTGGTTGAAAAGAATGCTTGGTGAACTAGGAGTTCCTATTTCAGGATCTATGAAGGTGTTTTGTGTCAATCAATCAGCAATCAGCATAGCTAAAAATCCAGTGCACCATGATAGAACAAAGCATGTGGAAATGGATCGACACTTTATTAAAGAGAAGATTGAAAACAACACCATATCACTTTTGTACATCCCGAGCAGTCAGCAGACATTCTGACAAAAGCTTTGCCACAGAAGACATTTGAAGATCTTATTTCCAAGCTAGGTTTACCCAACATCTACAACCTAGCTTGAGGGGGAGTGTGGAAATCCGTGATCTTGTGACTGATTTCTTGAAATCAGTTACATAAATTTTGTTTATCTAGTTTCCTAGAATAGAGTAATTTAGTTTCCTTTTTTAATATTACTGATTATTAGCTTTTTCCTATATTTAGATTACTAGATTAGTGGGATATTTAGTTGCTTGTTTTGAGGAAATGATTTCCTCCATTCTCTATATAATTACCTTGTACACACTAATCAAGATATAGAAAATTATTCAAGATTTTCTACAGTAAATAAATACAAACACTGGTAAGTCCAAACCCTTGACTCAGGGTTATGCATAGAACACTCACATGGTAGTAGGGGTGTCAATGGATAGGGTATGGTATGGATAGTGTCACATCCACCCTCATACCCATGAACATTTTTCAACACCATGTCACTACTGTAATACGCCCGAAAATTCCATGGGTAAGGTATGGAGAATACCCATTTGGGTATCAGTGACCCGTGGGTTTCTCCTACCCGTAACTTGTAATTGGCAACAAATTTCAAAACAACGTGAAACTACTTCATATATTCATATCAAAATCTCACAATAATGTTTCAAAGTGAAAAAAAAAGCAAAATAAGTATAATTTAAAACACATCCAAGTCTTGAAAACTTCTAATTTAAACTTGATCATGATCACCATGATTTTTCTTTCCTTCTTAAATATTTCCACAACTTGATTCCTACACCAAATATGTACATACAATTATTTAACAAAAATAAGAAATTAATGCATATAAGTATTGATATATATTACTGGTAAATGGGGAGTGATACCCTTAAACTTGCACCCTACCTATACCCTCATGGGTTTTTTTTTGTATACCTATATCTACATAAACCCATTTTAAAACCCCTATTACCCTATCCATTAGGGTCGGGTACCCGTGGCTACCCAAACCTGTGAGTATTATTGCCATCCCTACATGGCAGCTCTTAATACAGAGAATATTGAGAATGAGAAGACTCCAAGCTCTCTTAAACACCCACAGCATGCTGGTTGAAAATCTACAGGTTGGTTCAAGAAAGATTTTTATCACTCACTTCAAATGTTCAAATTGTGTTTTTCAACAACCTTTCTTTATAAGAGAGGATTTTAAGTAATCCACTAGAAATCAAAAACACAAAGAAAAAAAAAACACAATACAAATAACTAAGACTAAATACACGGCCAAGAAAAAAATGGAATTTAGAGAACAAGACTTCAACAAATAAGATTTTCAACAACCTTGCTAATAAAATCTTGTTTACGAAGCCTTTTTCTGTCATAAATACAACTAAGATGGCACAAGGATAGTGTGACCACAACTCACAACAGGGGCGAATTTGGTATAGGCCTGGGGGGCACGTGCCCCCCCGACCTTTCGGTTTTGGTTTTTTATATTTTCAACAACAACTGTTTTTTATATTGTATTTAACTTTTATTTGTAGTGCCCCTTGTGGATAGTGGCATAGCTCGTTGGTCATGTGTATTCTTTTTTATAAGGGAGGTCTTGGGTTCAAATCCCATTATCTCCAATTTGACAATGCCCATTAACTTTTTATTGTTTTTTTATTTACCAATGTATTCCCACATGCATTGCGCATGTTGATCATTTTACTGTTTATTTTATATATTCAATTTATATTATGAAAATTTGAAAAATATATATAATGTGTCCACCTCAATTATGTCTAAAAAAAGGATGATCCCATTGATACATCGAGATTCGCTCCTTAGAGTCGCATTTGAATGGTGGTAAGTGTCAAGGAATACTAATTCCTTTATCTTCTTATGGATTCTTTATTCCATTCATAAAAAATTATTAACTCTAAGAATAAACCTCAAACACTACTAAAAGTATTAAAAAAAATTAAAAAAGTCATATTGGCCTTTAGGTTTTTAAATTACGGTGCCCCCCTAAACTAAAATCCTAGATCCACCTCTAACTCACAACCATATTGATATGGGTGAGGTGGCTCAATCATCTTAACAACTTGGGCATTACTTAGCCTTTAAAATAGGTAACTTTATTATTCTAGGTGATGTTGCTGTGCGCTTGCACATTTATCTGTGTACTTTTTTTTATCACATTCAGTGGCTACAGAATTCTAACATACAGCTAACAGAATTAAACTGGAGATATTATTAACTCAGCGCAATATTTGTAGGTTCAATAGATTGATCTAATCAATTAAGTAGTTGAAAGTCGTAGTTCTTTTCATTTTACTTCATTCTGAAAAAAATATTAATGATGAAAAAATGGTGAGGCATTCTAATCAAGCGAAATTTCAATACATTATATCCTTGTAAACATACTATATGGCACTCAATTAATTTGCAGAATCCTCGTAACCTATTCTCAAAAAGTCTACATGGCAGCATTTATTATATGAAACAGAGGTTCTATTAGAAATATAGCAACATTGATTAGAAACCCAATTAATACTGCATTACAATTGTTTAGTTTTTATATAGAGATAGTAGAACCTACCTTAAAGCACCAATCGTTTGAATGTTTGTACGGGTCATCTCAGCTTTTGTGCTCTTAGTCCTCAAGTTCTTAACAACCTCAACAGTTGCCTTTGCCAACAAATCATCAGACAAGCTTGAAGCAAGAGAGGCTGAAAAGGTAAATTTTCAATTTAATCAACAGCTTCACTTTTGCGTAATTGCAAGAACAAAGCTTCAATATATTTTAGGATTTCAGTTCCATTCCTCCCCTTGCGTTTTCTTTTAATGGTGCGATTGTGCCATCACTCAGTTAACTTCAAAATATATATTACATTGGCAAATGCCAATTGTTATCACCCAATAAACTATTATTCCCTAATGTCAACCTCATGCTTTAAAAAGAGTAATATAATCATGTCTCACAATTCAATTTCAAAAGAAGTTAGTAAGATCTATTTTAGAAAGAGAGACGTTGTATATTCTATTTCAGAAATAGGGAAGTCAGATTTCTATTCCATGCACATCTAAAATGTCCGAATGTTATGGTCTTAGAGGATTTCATTTTACGAGTGATTTAGTTTAAACTTGAGCTTGAAAAAAAAAAAGACAATACAATTTCTGACACTTATCATTCAACGTTCTTTATAGCATTGCAGCCATTAAATTCCACATAAAGCCATTATTGCACATCTCCATAAAGACCGCTTCTTCTTTTAATAACTTGTACCAAATGACTTCATGGAAAGTAACTCTGAAGGATTCACCAGAAGCATGCAGGAAACATCAATTCTACCCAAAGTGAATATGGAGAAACAAATTATTACTAGTCCCCACGTCATCTTTAGACATCAAACACCATGGATATAAATACAACAACGCATTCCTACCGATAAAAAAAATACATCTATGCATTACCATGCCTAATTAAAGCACAAGTATTAAGTTTTCCCCAAAACTAACAACCAAAAGACATCTTAACCTGAATGTTTTTCTCCCGAACAATTATCAATACAACCAGTATAATTGTGGGAAAGAAACAAATTCATTATACTACTCACCGATACATGACACAGTCTTCTTTCTGACACTCGCTTGATTGGAACTTAATTGGGATAATAATGCACCTAGCAGAATCTCGTGGTCATTGACCATTAGATTCCCAAATTTATGAAGAACGTCGCATAAAATATCAAGAGATTCACATTTAATCTCTGTACTCAATCCCTGGAGAGAAAGTAATTACATAAGTCGAAGGCCAAATTTAATAGCTCAGAAGGTTAAAATGAAGAAAGAAATAATAGTATTCACGATTGAGACAAAACAGCGATAAAAAACTGTTAGAAAAGGAAATAGAACATAATTAGACCAATAGTTTAATATATTTAGATGGCTTCGAAAATTTTGTTGACAGGAACAAAATTTCTTTCTTCTGTACATGTATAAACTGATAATTAAAGCTCAGACTCTCAATAGACTTCCTTTTAAAATAGTGAAGTCTTCTTCGCTGTTTCATTCGCTTTTTCTTCTTTCTAAAGCCTTCTTTCAACTCTTTGTTAATAATATGTATATCGCTTTAGCAATATATATATGCGCATGTGTGTACATACACGGGGACACAAGGGCACGCGCACGCGCACATACATATATACACACATATATACATTTATACTTTTTATGGGAAACAGAAAAGATACGTTAAATGAAAAAGAGAGTACAAAAGAGAGTACAAGAACAGATTTAGGAGGATGAGAATAAAACTCAAAGGGGTGAAGAGAATCGACATCATTCGAAATAAAACTCAAAGGATTTGCATCTTTGAGAGCTTGAATTATATACATACATATACATGTATACTTAGATGCACAATGATATATGCATATATATCAGTGACTATACATATATATACCTCAATATATATACATTGATATATGTATACATATATACATATATACTTAGATGCATAGTGACTAAATATGTTGAATTCAGGAGATTGGGAAGTGAGGTTCAAGGACTCATGACCACTGTGCAACACTAATACAAAAATTATTTACTTCGGAAATGGTCTTATCAAGGTTGGTTAGCCAGTTACAACTTTTGGACAATTTGTTCCTGGATTCGGAAGATCATAGGTCCCTTCTGTACAATTTTTTCTGGTTTCTGTTGACATAGCTTGTTGTCACTCTTTTGTTCTTTCCCCCTTTTCATCATAAAATTACACTATCTTTTTTGTGTAAACTTATTTTTCGGAACAGAAATGTAGGGAAAACCAAGATGTCAATTGACCCCAATTTTATCCCTCTAACCTACTATCATGATCTCATTGTGATGAGTACAAACACGTGCAGATATCAAAGCATGGAGTAAAACCCATGAAATCTTATCCACTCAAGTTTTAAGCTATTGCTTTTTTTTCCTTTTTTTATAAGAAACTGAAAATTCATTAAAAATGAAAGACAAACAAAGGATGAGAGACCAAGAAGTCCTCACAACCTAGAAAGAAAAACAAAAATTACAAACAACTATATACCCAACTTATCAAAGTTAAAAACAAATGTGTATCCTTAAAAACTTTGGAGTTAGAAGCCTGTACAGTTTGAAGCTATAGTAACACCGACAGTTTTAGCGATCAAAAGAAAACACCCAGTTCATTTTGGATGAAATATCCAGATTGGATGTTGCAAGAATGAGAAACAGGATTCAAATTCGTATTACTTCTACCAATCAAAAATTATTATTACTCCAAAATAAGAACTAGATCCTTATTACTCCAAAACAACCCATAAAAATAACAATTCTGTTTTTAAGAACTAGATATACACAATACAATTCAGTTAGTACAGCATGCCAATGAGCCAATCTATAAACACAAGAAAGACAGCAGTTAATGAATAAGACCTCTTCATCATTCTTGCATAAAAGAAACTTTCTTCAATTTTCCTAATAGAGACAAAATCATCAAAGTGGCTGAGTTTGCTTTAGCTCATAATTCATTAGTCATAACACACACAGACTTACCCCCTATCGATGCCACCACACTTACCTCACATTGATGCTCCTGCATATCTACCTAATTAAATAGGCATTCTCCAATGTTCTTCATTACAATTCTATAAATGAAGATCTTTAAATAGACACTATCGATGAAGAAAATAAACAGAGTTTTGTTTTAGACCATGCACCTGGCCAGTAATTCCTTTTATCAACAGGGGTGTGAGAGAAACAAGTATCAATTGTGCAAGAGATGGAACAGCAACTTCAGCAACAATTGTTTTCAAGGCTATGCTAGCAATATCTCGGTGCTGGTCCTTCCCATTTAGCAATTTATCACAGAGTTTGTTAGTCATTTCGACAACCCGTGCCTCACTGATCTTCTTCACCAATGGAGCAAGACTAGAATTTCAAGTAGAAAGATGGGATGAGACACAAGTAACATTATTTCCATTTTATTTTTTATTTTTTATAAGAAACAGAAAAGTTATATATTAACAATAAAAAGAGTACAAGAAAAGGTTTGGAGGATGAGTAATCCACACAAAACTGAACTGAAAAGAACTAGAACAGAGCAAATAACACTGAATTCCAAAATTACACACAATTACAACCATAACAAATTCCAACTGTCAGAAAAAGAAGACCAAGTGGTATCCTTAAAAGGTGTCAACTTTGACGACGAAGAATAAGCCAATAAAATATAACTACATCTTTAATTGAGTATACCCCCATTCTCTGCCACTTAAACTCATTTCCAATTGAGTGCATCTAACATGTAACCATACCTTCATTCCCTGCCACTTAACTCAAGTTAAAGGCATCGCCGTATATCCACTATTGATTTCCCCTTCAGATTGTTTTTCTCACTAAAAAATCCCAAGCACCAGCAGACAATAATTTCCAGCACAAATAATAAAAAAATAATACATACGCATGCAATGATGCTTAATTTGACGATGAAATTACCATGATCAATACAAGAAAATCCATATAAAAATGTAAAACTACTTCCATTATGGGAGTTCTAGTTTGACAAGTTAAAAGAAAGAGTGGCTTAGTGAAGGAAAGATCCAGCAAATGTATCTTAAGCTAACATTGGTCTGATTGATACAAGAATATAGAAACACAAATTAGAAACTAAATTATGCAACTAGTCATCCTCCATTGCACTCGACGTTTACGCGCGTTGAAAAACAGTTCCACCCAAATTGAAAGACAGCTCATAGCACCAATAGGTAATTATTCTTTTCCACTCATGTTTCCCCATTCCCCTTAGAATTTGTAATGTAATTTTGACAAAAAAATTGAAGGACAGCTCATAGCACCAATAGGTACTCATCGAAGCAATAGTTCATTAGCTACAACCATAGAAGACTGACTATTATAGTGAGGCTAACCATCAGAAGCGACAGAACCTTCAATCATGTAAATGAGCAGCATAGGGCAGAGAGGGTGAATGACATACCATTTGACGGCCAACCCAGAAACATCACCAGCTGCATCATCAAGCTGTTGTATGATGATGTTTGACAATTTTATCTCCAAATCAGTATCCGCTTTAAAATTCTCTTTGTTCAGTTCATTTAGCAAATCAGATGTCGCCATGTATCTGTAGTCCTTATCCTTGCCTGTCATCTGCAGAAAAAGCCCATGCGAGTAAACATAAGACCAGAAAACTAGTAACATAAGCATTCTACTTATCAGCATATAGACTCAATTGAACTATTACCAAATTGATTATGAAATCAAATTGCAAATTTCTATATGTTTGGGAGTAAGAAGAAAGTTGATGCACTGAAAATAACATACCTTCTCCAATATACCCGTCATAGCTAGATTCGACATTGCTGTTCTTAAAAATAACAGAACCTTTTCCAATACGACTTTGAGAAAGTTGTGTGCATAAAACTAAAACTCAACTAACTAGAACAACCTGAGAATAAACGGAAAGATGACATTAGAAAATAATCAGTAGTAATGTTCTGTTGCCCGCACTAAAAGGAAAATTATGGAACCTATGCCCTAAATGGCTACACATCTTTTATACGATGAATCATATGACACAGGTTGGAAAAGAATAATAAGAGATTGAAAGCCAGATATAACATACAAAAGTTTGTGATCAAAACTTACAAAGGTGGTTTAAACCATTTATACTTCGGAAACTCAGTTGAAGTCACGGAAAATTCGAAATGCAAGTAAAAGCAACAAAATGAAGCAGACAGTATTAGCAAAAGCAAACCCTAAAACCGAGGCTTTCATGATTAGCATATGATAAAGCACACTGATAAATGTAAGCAATAGTAGATTACACGAGCAAGGATGAAGAAATGACAACAAAAAAACATTCAAATTCGGATAGTAAATCGAAAAGCCTAGTCTGCCTTGAAGCTGCAAAGTGAAATCTGGTTTGGTTTTATAGAAATGAAAACACTAGATGGAATCAGAAGACGAATTTGAAAAGGAAGGAAATTAAAACTCAATAGCTGTGACATGATAAAGTAAGAGAGGAGCCAATTTTCGAGCGAAGAAAGCAACCTGCAGAGTGCAGAGAATACGACTCCTTGTAGTTGCGGCTTTAGCTCATGCTCATAGCTTCGTGTCTCCTCTTTTTTACGGTCTGAGAGTCAGTAGTGCTGTTACTATAGAGACTCCTGAGTGTGAGGTTGCACTTCACTCTTTTTAGTCACACGACACCCGCAATTCACATGAATTATGATCCATTTATTGAATATATTTAAATTTTAAATGTTAAATATTTATAACAAAGTAAGTAATACTAAAAATATTTTACTTAATTACTAAGGCCAACTTTAATAAAAAATAATAATAAAAAAATTACTAAGGGAACATTTATTTCGCGCTATCTTCCTTTGTAATCATCTTGTAATTGAGTTATCATATTTATTTGGAGTAATCCTTAAATAAGGTTACCGTTCTAATTTGTAGGCGATCTTAGTTTATAACATTTTGAGATAATTGAATTACAACATAAAATATAAGAAATTCTAATTTACAATACAATGCTCATTTTATTAATTTAATTAATATTAACTTTATTAAAGTTTAGTTTATCATTATTAATTTATTCAAATATTAATAAAAAATAACTAAAATTAATGTTAAAATTTCATGTGAAAATATTTTCTCTTGTATTTCTTATTTTATGTTTAACTAAAATTAATATTTTTAAATTTAGTCCAGCATTATTAAATTATTTAAATATCAATAAAATTAACGTTAAAATTACACATCAAAATATTTTTTAGATAATATATAACTAAAAGGGCATTTAAGTAACTTCATATTAACTACACAAATTTACAACAAAAGTTAACTTATACCAAACATAACAATCATAAATTATCATTCATCACTCTATAGATTATAATGCACAACCAAACATGACAATCACATTTGCAATTGAATTGCGATGGTCATTATAGATTGCGCGAACCAAAACAACCCCTATGCGAATAATTATTGTTATCTTGTTCACTTGAACCGGGACAAATAAATTAATTTAATCTAACTTTTTTTTATCTTTGGCATTCAAGCAATCAAACAAAATTGTAGAAGGGTAAGTAAAATGTATGTAAAGAGTGCAAGATGTCAAAGCAAACTTTACTAATAATAAGAAATTCTCATGGGCAATGATATTAGATAAAAAAATATCATGACCATAGTACAAAATGTATATGTTATGTTGCTTGAGTTATTTTAAGCTTATAGATATTCAAGTTTAGAGATTTTTCGCTAAAAATGGAAAACTAAAAGAAGACACTATAAATGATAAACAACACTTTAGGAATAAGTGTAAAATTACATAGTTGGAATCTTAACGATGGTAAATGCACTGTGCATTAATTTTATAATACTTCCATCTCCATCACGCAAAAAAAAGTACACTAAAAGTTTATATTTTCGTAACTTTTTTCCTCTGACCGTTGTAATGTACTAGATTATATTGAACTGATATATTTAATTTAATATTTATCTTATGAATTTTATTTATATAATGTAATTAGTCAATTATTTTCTAGAGAGCTATAATTATAGTAATAATAATGAGCATTATTAATTAAAATATTACTAAAATTATTTATCTAAATTTTAATCTAAATACTTTATAAAGACTCTTTAGTATTTAAATATTCAAATCCACACTACACAACAATTCAAAAATGGTAGACTTCATTAAGAATTATTTTCGTAATTGAAAAAAAAGAACATAGATGCATGAACACTAATAGGTTCACATAAATAGAACCATACATTCTATTAAGGAATGGGTGTGAATCTTAAAAAGTAATATGTAACTATATTATTAGGTTCACTTTTTTTTTGTAAATTCATGATTTTGAATTTTATGAAGGGGTGTGAATCTCAAAAAGTAATATGTAAATATATTAATTGATAATTTACTAAAAATGACAAACAATCCATCACCGAAAGGGCAAGTCTCCAAAAGTAATACATAAATTTGTTAGATAATTTATGGAAAATAACCAATAATACATCACAATTGTTGATTTTAAGGTCACTTTGAGAAATGTATGAATAATTGTTTGACAAGATAGTCCCAAAAAGTTTATCTATTAATTGTGCCTTTTAATACACTAGTTGTAAACATGTGTGTTGCGTATGTTTGTAATAATTTTGTGAGATATATATCTTATTCATACATTCTGACAATAAACTCATATTAATATATATTTAAAGTATATGAGCATGAGACATCAAAATGCAGTCCGATAGATGCTTTTTTATTTGACCCTAACATCTATTACCTAAATGTTATAAGTAACAGTAATATTTCTCCCACTTGCTTTGAACAAAATGTACGTCTCACTCCCTTTGAGGTCTTTGAACTTGTTGTGAGCAATATTGTTGATAGTTGACCTGCCATCATATAAAATCCAATAGTTATTATTATATTTTCATGTATATTTAAGCAATCATATAGCATGTTCATTTTAAACCCTTTTGACGATTAAGAATCTTTGATGTCGATATTCTGGACACGTTATACATTAAATAAATGTCATGACGACTACAATTTTAAGAAGAAATAAATTGGAAGTTAACAAAATACAATTTGTGCATATAAATCCATATGATATGATTGATTGCATCATACATTGGTTGTTGAAGTAACTCCTTATATACAATGAGCTTTGTATACATTGTTTTTTTGCGGGGGATTTCTGATTTTATCAATACCTTGTAACCGTAATCATAAAGTGTGAAAATGAAAAATGGTTGAGCATTTGGCATGAGTAATGTTTAGGAATGGTTTAAATAGATGATAAATTGAGTCTCTTAGAATTCCTTAGTGTAAGAAATCAAAGTTCTTGCTAGAGTGGTTATCCAATCATGATTCCCATTTTTTTGACAATAAGTCGAATATTGATTTCTCAATTACAGTGAATAATAAAGAAATCCATAAAAGTTTTGAAAGGGAATGATATGTACATATAGCGCCGTATATTTAATTATCTATTATAGAGCAACTACAATGATTCGTAATAAACAAAGCAGTAAATTAATTAATTGTGTGAAAATGAGTTATTTTTGTGATCCGTGATTGTATTTTTGATCAAGTGCTTATTCACTCATATTAGCAATTTTTTTTATTGTTGTTTTGTTGCTTGATTTTATTCCTTTAAATAAAAAGGTAAAAGTGTTAATTTCAATCAAATTATTCACCTATACAATTATTTAACATAATTCATCTATTTAAACCACAATGTCTATTAATTTTTTACAACTCACATATTTTTAATAATTGAGATGGCAAATGTGATTGTGGTAGAGAAAATACCAAGAAACTTATCAATTTAGAATTCCATGTAATAGTGAAGGGAATTTGTGTCTAAAAATATTTCTCCCTTCTAATCCCGTTATACATATGGTAGATTGTGATTATTTTAGTGAAGTGATTTTTTAACTTTTCTAAAAAGGACATTTTAGCCTTTTAATATAATTTTTTTGTCAAAGAGAATGGGTGTAAAAAGACCCCACCAGAAATAGCCCTACATTAATCAAGTTGGAGAAGGAAATCGATGGGTGTACCAGGACATCTCAACTAAGCTGGCATCTACTTAACACCCTCATCATCTAACCTTAACTAACCAAACAAAGAAAAAAGTCAAAAGAAACCACATGCGGAGACTCAACCAGAATAAAGCTCAAAGAAACCTCCCTAGCTAGCCTCGTTAAAACATTTCTTGGAAAAAAAACCACTAAAGAAAAAACCCATAAAAGAAAAAATAGTACTAGCCAAAATCAAGGATTATAAATCAAGAAAGTTAAAAACTACATGAAAACTATCTTCCGAAACATTCAAAACTGTATCACTCGAAGTATATTTACCCATCCAAGCACAAGCATCCGCCGAATGATTATTCTCTCTACAAAAATGAGAGAAACCCACTCGACTAAAACTACCTATGAGATGAATAATGTTGGCGACTACAAGAGCAACATCTCGAGCTGTGTGATTACTGGCTTTGATGTTATTAATTAATTTCAAAGAATTGGAGAAAATACTAATGTCATCAATACCAGCCTGAAGTGTTTTCGATAGCCCACAGTAATGCATAAGCCTCGACGAGAAAAGCACAAGACACATCTGAGCTCTTACCCATACCAACAGCGAAAAGATTACCACATGGATCCTAGAGGAACCATCCCAAACCAGTCGTACCACTCACTGCGTCTCATGCAGCATCCAAATGAAGTCTCTAACCCCAAACTTCCACCAAAGTAGAAAAATGACTAAGAGGAGGATGATCAACAACTCCAACAGAAGACGAGATCCAACTCTCCATATGCGCTTTAACCACTTTAACTGCATCCAATATATCAAAACTAGCATATTTGAAACATGCTTTCTTGCACTTTTAGAGTCTCAAAAGGCCGAAAAGTAAACCACTATATGAGTCAATCCTGATCTGGGTATTTCTATAGTTTATCAACAATTAACGTCCAAAAGTCTAGAAAGGAGGCGCATTCAAGTCTGCTAGAATCTGGATTAAGAGAGCTAACAAACCATAATCTAGAAGCAAAACGACAGGAGAAAAATATATGTTTAACAGATTCCTCCTCAGACTCACAAATGTGATGAAATTTCATATCCGTGAATCACGCAGCTCCAACATAGTTGAATCGCGGATCCCAACAGGCGATGTATTGTCCAATAATTTGAACCCACTCATTTGGCGTATCAAAGACCGCAACTAACTAAGTCAAGTTTCATATTCACCTCAGGGTTAAGGTAATTGTGAAAATACCCTTAAGGTGTAACAATTAGATTTAGAGCTAGATAAATGGTTTTGTTCTAAACTAATTTGTTACTGGTCTATTCAACATATTTGATTACATGTCTAGGTCAACCGTTAGAGTATCCACTCACATGCCCTGAGACCGACATCATTTGGTTCAACCTAACAGTCATAATCAAACTCGATTGTCCAGTTAATCTTAAGACTGCGAACAACGTTCTGAACTATTTTCAGAAGAGTTTATCTGGAAAACTCCTCTGTGTTTACTCTTATTATGTTGACAATAGTTTCAGGACTTGAGAAAATTATAAATACACTTTAATTAATAGAAAAACTTCCATTCATTCATTAAATTCAATAATATAAAATGTCTGAAAAATAACTAAATACTCATAAATAGTTATTACACCCTACTTTCTGGACATAATTCCAACACATCATCATTTTAGAGGCATAAAACATGAGCTCTATCCTTTCAATATTTCTCTTCTTGAATAACTGCTTCATGATATTCTTTTTCTAATGAACGAACCTCTTTAAAATCCACTAAACTGTGAGAATAAGCTTCTATAACCTTGGCATGTGTCAACTTCTGTAATATATTAGAATTAGTAGTATTTTTCTTCCTCCTCCATTGAACAATAGAATTATGGGTTCTAGCAATTTTAGGAGAGATGTGACTGCCACTAGTGCCATACCCCTCTGTCGTCCACGCAGATTTATTCAGCTCATTACACTCATCAAACTCAAACCATCTCCTATTGTACTTAAACTGATGTATGTATCTTAACCTCACATTAATTGTATCTGGCAATAGTGCTAAATGGTCCAAACCAGGAGATGTTAAATGATAGAGCCTCGCAGTTTGATAATCATTAAGCCAATCCAGACGGGTAAAACATATATCCAAAACATATATTCGGATAATCACGCTTGTTAATCCAGGTAAAGGGTGGAGCTACAAAGCCAATATCAATGACCTTTTAATATTTCACTTTGCTTTAATTATAAAAGAAAAGGGTTTTACTTTTGTTCTCATATTTCTTTAACGAAAAAAAAACAATTAGTTGAGTTTCCTAAGTCAACTTATCTCTATTTTGATATTTTCAGCTACTATAAATAATTTTAGAATGAGCAACACAAAAATTTATTATCTAAAATATATGCAATAGTGACATATCGAACAAAAACCTAGAAATTGCAATGAGAAATTCAGAAGCGAAAACCTGAAATACAATATTGAGGCTTATATATCACAAAGTTTCCTTAAAACAAATCCACCTTTCACCGTAGGTGTTAGAGATCGCCAACATCTATCTCTCAGGATAAAACATAACAAACACGCGCACCACGATGCTACTCCGGTAAACTAAATAAATACATGAACTCTATCATACCGAAACAAAAACTTACTCGGCAATTTTTAAAATTAATTTGAAAAAAATAAGAGTTTGAAGAAGTAAAATATGAGCCTATATAGGCTTGGGCTGAATCATCCAATATCAATGTAGTATTTATCATAACTAGGCTTTTTTGAAAAAAAATTCATTAAAAATAGCCTTAAGAATGAAAAACATCAAAACTAGCCACTTTAAGGGCGGCACGCTTCTCAAAAAATCATTTTTGACGTTAAACAAAAAACTTCGGTAAAAAAAAGTGGCAGAGAAGATACTATATATGATATATACCATATATATAATTTTTACAGTATATATTATATTGACATTTATTTTTTACAAAATTTATGGTGTTTTTAAAATATATATGTTATATATTTAGTATATTTATGGTATGTATTGAATAGTATATTTCACATTAGTTAGGTTTGTGATAATAAAAATATTAGATAATTTTTTTTCTCTATTTATTGTATGTATACAATATTATTTTGTAATAAATGTAATTACATTTATACAAACGTTGCTTGAAATCTTAAATTTTATTAATACAAAATACTCATAATCTCACACACAGAGAGACGCGCTCATATGTTCTTCAACATATAATTGTTTTGATATTATTATATGAGATGATAATGGTAGGTGGGTGGGTACCTAAATCCGTAATCAACTAAAAAGTTGATTGATTCATTAAGTTAACTAATTGATTAATTTAAATAAATAAATAATTAATTAATTAAATTAAATTAACTAAAATAATAATTAATCAATCAATTATTTTTATTGTTTGAGAAAACGATATAAATGGGAAAGAGATAATAAATTGATGATTCAAGGGATGGGAGGGGGATGGGTGCCTAGGTGGGGGAGAGGAGTGGGCTGGGTGTGGGGGGTTGAGGGAGGGGATGGGAGTGGTCTGGGTGGAGAGGGCTGGGAGGCGAGAAGTTGGAAAAGGGAAGAAGGATATTAGGCTAGGTGACGAGGGATTCAACTAGAAAAACGAGCTTTGACATGTTAGTGGCTATTTTTTATTTATCTTTGTTTCTGGGCTATTTATGTATTTTTTTCTTAAGAATTGCTCATTCTTGCTGAAAAGCCCATATTAACGTCTACAAGATGCGTTCCGATCTAAGTTGCAAACCTATAGAATGGAGGATTTGCTCTCACCGGGAGTGAAAGAGCGTCTATGTACAAGGTTACTCAGTTGTTATGAGCAATACTATATAAACTAGACATTACACACTCTACATCGCACATGTATATGAATCTATTATATTTTTCTACATTAATATTTGTATATGTTTATGTGAATTAAAAAGAAATGTATTTAACACCATGTTATTTATTTTCAATTTAAGAGAGTAAAGTCATGACAATATTATATTGTTAAGCCCCCTTAGAGATAGGGGTGACTTTCTTGCGGTAGTAATTTCGAACGAGCAAGTAAGGGGTTGCAACTAAAGAGCTAGTGAGATTAACCACAATTGCAGAGATATGTGGACTTTCATTCATTTTGGTTATGGAAAGTGAGAGTCGTTTCCTCAAAGAGCATGATGTAAAGAAACCTACACATAAAATTATTTTATTTACTCATATATTATTATTCAACGAGGTTGTAGAAGATCATGCATTTTTTCTAGAAAAAAATTGAGAGTAAAAGAAAAAGTGATATTATAAAAATAAAATTATCGATATCATGTTTTATTTTAAACTTAATCTTCATTTTTTCGTTTGCTTTGCAGATTATATTTTCTGTTTGTAAAATTTTTGTAACTATATTTATGTAGCATATTAATTCTACTAACATATAAAAATATAGAGTAACCAAAGTTTTTAAAAGTATATTATAATTCAAACATATTTTAAATTCTATTAGTTAAATTTTAATGGAGTTTATTCACTCTTTCTATATGTTGAAACAAAACAGTAGAACACTAGGAATATCTCAATAACTTCTTTAATAAGTTGTCACGATTCATTCCCAATTATAAACAAAAATTAATTTTAAATATTTATTATTTAGTTATTTTTTTAATTTATTAAACATGCGAATGTATTTAAAAAGTAGTTCATACTTTGATCAATTTACTTCAATTTTTAAATGCAACCAATTATTGAATATCACATATAAATTAGAAGGTTATTTTGAATAACACATCAATGATAAGTGGACAAAGTTGTTCAAAGTAGCTTCTAATCTCCTCCTTACTTTTAATTTATAATTATTGTTATATTAAAAAAGAGAATAAGGTGAGAAACTTTTTTTTACCTCTTTTACCCAATAAACTTTTTTAACCTCTTATTTTTTATTTGGTCTCATGTTTAAAACCATTCTCTCCCCTTCATTGAAATGTTGCTTACCAAAAAGGGCGGGCGGGCAGGCTAAACTTTAAGGACCTATCTTGCATGAATAAGGTGTTTTTAGCAAAAAAAAATTGGGTGGAGAATATTGAGTAATCCACCGACCTCATTGCTAGAGTGCTCAAAAGCAAAGATTTTCGGAAACAACTTTCCTTCATGCGAAAAATAGAGGAAATGACACTTGGGGTTGGAGGAGTATATTGTGGGGGAAACAACTGCTTGATGAAGGAGTGTTGTGGAAAATTGGCGACGAAAAATCAATAAATATTTGGCAAGACCCTTGGATTGCGAGGAAAGGGGATTTGTATCAGATCTAATGTTCCCAGATCTCAAGAGGTGGAACGCAAGGATAACTTTTACCATTTTTCCAGAGAGGAGGCTGCAATGATCATTAACATACCTCTATCCCCAACTCCTTTTCCGGATAGTTTCTGGTGGGATTACCATACTAAAGGGTCTCCATAGTAAACTTAGGCTATAAATTAGCAATTGCTTTAGCTGAGATTGGTAGCCTGGACTTGAGGGCTTCTTCAAACCACGCAGCGCATAGGGTTAATCACATAGTTTAGATTTCGGTTTGCAAACTTGATATGGCCCCAAAATTTAAATTTTTCATCTGGAAGTGCCTCAAGGGTTGCCTTCCAACAAAGGATACTCTATTGAAAAGAAAATGCAGAATCGACAACCCGAACTGTCCGCTGTGTGATGGAGAGAAAGAATCAATTGTCCATCTTTTTATTCATTGTCCTTTCGCTAAAGCATTTTGGTTCGCCTGCGATCTTCAACTCAGGTCAGACGTTATTAGAGGTAGCTCTTTCAATCTGATTTGGACATTTCTTATAAGAAAACTAAGCCAACTTTGTGATAAAATTCAATACCCACGAGCGTTGGCTTATGGGTTTTGGGAGATTTGGAGAGCCCGCAATGATCGAGTCTTTAAGAATATCCCTCCTCTCTAGAGTTCTCTATCAAAAGATGGAATTCTTTTGATTTGAATATTTTTTATGAGAAAACCAAGCCAACTTTGTGATAAAATTCAATACTTGCGAGCGTTGGCTTATGGGTTTTGGGAGATTTGGAGAGCATGCAATGATCAAGTCTTTAAGAATACCCCCCATCTGGAGTGCTCTATCACAAAATGGGATTCTTTTTTAAATGAATTTATTTCAGCAAAATAGGTGAGAGAGGGTTGACCTCATATCCCTAAGCCCGTCAATTCCAAGTTAAGAGCAGGGAATAATGCCGATTACAAGTTTCTGGATTGCAGAAATTTATTCAGGTGGGTTCCCCTTTGAGCTAGATGTGTAAAAATCAATGTTTTCTCTTATTTTATTGTTAGCATTCAGAGAATAGTTGGGAGCTGGATTTGCAGAGGTGATGATGGTGAATTTTTATGACCAGGCTGGATATCTTTGAATTCTCAATCGTCCCTATTGGAGGCTTTTTGCTCTGCTATGGTGGAAGGTATCAAAGTGCTTAAATCTTTGTTCCTGTTGGACTTGGAGATTGAAATCTCTTGCTATAATGCCTGGTCTGTTTGTAAAAATTCTATCATAGATGATTGTATAACTGTCAATGAGGTTTTTAGAGAACTTTATGATTGTCTTTCGGTTCTTTCTTGTTTGTTGATTTATCTGTCAATTTGTGTGCTAAGGTCATTGCCGAAAAGGCATTTCGCCCTTGTGATAGTTACGAGTTTGGTTCTAGCCCCCCTCCCTGGTTGGAGGAGGCACTTAAGATGGACTCTTCGTTGTTCTAAGCTTGTTTTTGCTTCTTTGAATGAATTTTCAGTTTTGTTAAAAACAAATGTTGCTTAACTATTTTTTGTTGGTTATCTACAATTTAATAACATTTTACGATACATGGCCTATACCATGCTGAGTGTTCAATTGACCTTTGGACCCCACATGAGGTAATCTAAGAACCATGCAGAATCTTGTGCAGTATTTTCCCATGTGCAATAAGAGTGCCCCTGTATTTTGATGTCGTTTTACTACTCCTTCGTATAACTTAACCCTTCATGAAACGTTTCCGCAACATAAATGCTTGTTTGGTAGTCCGTACTGTACAGTACTAAAAGCAGGACAGTACTATTTTAATACTATAGGACGTTTGGCAAAAATATAGAGCCATCACTAGTTCATATAGTGAGACTCTTTAGTCTCACCCATATGTGATATTTAGTCCCCTCCTTTTAGAGGGGCAACACCGGACTAAGAAAAATAAAGCTGCTTTTTAATTTATATCTTAAAATGATTTTTTAATTGAATTTTTTATTAAAATGATTTTTTTACTTTATATTTTACAGGAACTTCATTCACTAACAAAAATAATTTATGAATTTTCGAAAGGTACAAAATTAGTTACTCATGACTTAATTTTATCAATTTTCAAAGTCATATATTATCTTTTTCTTCATTTTTTTCTAAATTTTTAGAGCCCCTCAATCATATGAGTGGTTCAATAATTATTTATATATTTTAAATGACTTATTTTGTGTATTAAAAATTCAATGTATTTTTTTTCTAATTTTAATGTTTATAATTATAAATTATCACTATCTTAAAGTTTATGGGTATAATTAAATTTGTATTTTTAGTCAAAAAATAGGTAGTATGAATTAGATAATTTATTTTATAGTTGAAAATGTAAATTATGTTAATGAATTTCAAATAGGCTTTTGCGGATCAAATCATGACAAACAATTTTACAATCTAGTACTATAACGTGTCAAACATTGTATAAGTATTACAGTTTTTTAACTAATATGGCACCAAACGTCGAACAATATTATTTAATTCAGTACAATACAGTACAGTAGAACCTGACAGATTTAATATAGTATTATCCAGTACAATCTTGCTCGCCAAACGAGCCCTAAAACCACTAAGCTTCACCTCTTACGATGCTGATTTTCAAATTTAAAACAGATCTAAATGGTTATTTTAATTACTCTTGATCACACAAATTGTGAAAAGTTACTTCTTTAAATTATGTATATGTAAATTCCAAAACGATAAATTCCAGAGTGGTGCAGGAGAAGAGTGGCGTAATTGTTAGGCGGTCATACCGAATCGCCGGCGTCTTCCTCTCTCAATTCAAAAAGCGATAATTCGAGATGAAATCTGAGATTCAACTATTTCAAAAGCTTTTAGAAGAAGCTTTGTGAAGAATGTAAGACTATTTGTGAGTCTGTGAACATTTCACTATTTCATACTTCAAAAGCTTTTGAGAAGAATGATGGAACATGAAAGACTTTGCATCGAAGAAGTAGATTTTGGATTGAATTTTTGATTTTTTGATTTTAATGTGATGATTCAGGCTAAGATTTGTAGGGTCGTGACTTTTCTTTTTTGTCTTTTTTGGAAAAGGCAAACTTGTTTCCCATAAATATATTTTAGTATTAACTTTTTATAATAATTATGTTTCATTTGTAAAGTTTGATTTGGGTAGCTTCAAACAAAATTTTTTAGGAAATTATACTTTAACGTTGATCAGATAAAACAAAAAATTAAGGAGTTTTACTTATAATTTGGTGAAAGTTGAGGGAGTTTTATTCAATTGAAGAGTACCAATATAAAAAAAATTATGTTATATATATTGTAGGAGCTATGATCATGAATGTGAAAAATACATTTATCTATCTAATGTTGACGCCAAAATCTCATACATTTGTTTACCTGATGTTGATGCCGAAATCTTAACAGTACATGTGTCCTACAATGGTAAGTTGTAAACCTGCACATCATAGATGAAAGAAACCAAAGAATGAGGATGCCTGAGGGTAGTTGTCTCGCCTAAAGGTCTCTTATGTTTAAGTCAGAAGTGTTGAAGTATTTTGGGAGGTTTTGTAAGTCTTAAATGAGCTTGTCTTTGGCTTTAGTGGGGGAGGGTATTTATACATGAGACTTACCCTTGGCGAGGCTTGTTGGAGAAGGTAGGGTGAAATGTCATATCACCGCTCCGAGAGAGTAAATGTTACATGTAACGTCATAGTTCCCCGAGCTGACATAAATGAGAGCTGAGGTGACTTGAGAGTGACGTGTCTGATATGGAGGACGACGGTTGGACATACGGATTGTGGGTCCAAAGAGTGAGGGCGTGTGGAAATCTGCTTTCGGCTAGTAATGAGTATAGTGATGTGGGTGCACAATCTCTCGAGCTCCCTAGACTTCAGATCCCACCCTTTCGATTCCTGAGCTCTTTGTCTCGTATAAATGTACTTGGTGTTCTTCATCACAGCTCCTAGCATGTCTTCATCGACCTATAGTTCTAGTTAGGAGGACTTGACCTCAAGCCATGTCCTGGGGGAATTAAGAGCTTTGTCCAACCCGAGCTAGCAGAGAGACCCCTAGAAAGACCCCCAAGGTTCTTGCTACTTATAGAGAGAGAGAGAGAGAGACGCATGTCACTTTGTTACTTGGTCTCAGGAAACACCCATAACAGTTGCCCCCGATCGAGAAGTTTGCACGAGTTTAGGTCGTTCACGTCTGACTTTTCCTGTAGTTATTTCCAAGTGATGGTTATGATACTCGATAGTTTGAGAGTTTTGTGGCCTGAGTAATTCATACCTATATAAGATTTTAGAGTGTTTGTTCTAAGCATAATAATTGTCAAATTATGTTTTGAGACTTTCGCCCATGTTCACTTTAACTCATTTATCAAATTTTGAATTTAGCCACCCTTTGGAACTTACGTTAAAGATGACATTTGAGGTGCGTGACAAAGAGATGAAGAGACGTAGTGTTGGGTATCGAAGCGTCACCTATCATGTTAGCGGATGCGTGAGGCGGCGTTTAGGTTCCTAAGATTATCTTCTTCGTTTGTGGAGCAGCTAATCTTGTTTGTTGGATAATTTCGACGGCTGCTATTATCCCTCGAATGAGGCCTATAAATAAGCAGTTACTTTATTCCTTTTCCCTACTTTGCTTCTCTTCTTTCAGAATCCCTCCCATTTATATTCTTTTACCCACACTCCACTTAGGCAGTTCCTCTAATCTCAATTTTTGATTTCTATCTCCTATCATTTTTGTGCTTCCCTTTTGTAAGTTTTATCCTTCTAGGTTTTCCCTTTTGTCGTTACGAATCAGCATTAAAAGGCCGTCCATCGTCATTGGTTTGCTAAAGTCCTGCTTGCTGTTGCCGTCAGTGAGTTCATCATGGCACGTTCTTGCCTTTTCTCTAGTTTTTACCGTCATCGCCATTTACTTTTCCTTTTTTCATGTTATGTTAGGGAATTATGATGGTTTTGACGATCAAAGAGGGGAGGAAGCCACTATGCCAATCGTGGCCATGGACCCCCATGTCGATCTTGTAATGGAGGTAAGCTCGAACGGGTCCGCCGATCATTGAAATGCCGACGAGTATCCTTCATCTTTGTATGAGGTGGATTTGGTCACGCTCATAAGGGCGTATCACATTCCCGATTATATCCAACTAAGGCTGCCAGAGGAAGGTTAATTGATTAGTGCCCCTAGACATGGGGGTGTCACTTTGTACCTGATGGCTTTTGAGTTGTGGGATGAGGCTTCCTCTTCACCCCTTCTTTCGGGAGTGGTTATCTACCACGAGGATTGCCTTATCTAGCTCCACCCCAACTCGTTGAAGAGTTTGATTAGGTACCGAGTCATTTGGGGTTTAAACTGCGACAGGGACTTCACGGTGGATGAGTTTCACTTCATCTTCTAACTGAAGACTCCTCCTAAAAGTGAGAGCGACATAGCTCCTCCCGGAGGCAAAGGGTGGTACTACATCAGTAGTCTTGCTAGAGAGTGAAAGAGATCACTAGCGACATCTTTTCTCGATACAACGAGCGAAAAGATAATTGGTTCGTGCTCTCTAAGGACTGGGAGAGTCTCCCTAGGGATATAGGGTTGACCTTTCTTGTTTCCTGAGCATTCAGGGCTGCAGCTAAACTTGCGCTATAGGGAATGAAAGATTGCTTATATTCAGGCTTTATACTAACACCCTTATCATGTTCGTGCATCAGGGAAGAAGAAGCCCAAGAAGTATCTTGCCCATCTTTAGCATTAGATATTGTAGTTGGTTGCACTACCTATTGAAGAGATTGATTAGGTCGTTCCCATGTTGCCCAAGTCCTTGTATTGAGTTGGGTTGTTCTAGGATCTTTTAGATGAAATCAGAGCTGAGTTGTTAGTTAAGACACAGCCAGAGGAGTCTAACTCAAAAAGTAACAACTCTTGTGAACACGAACATCCATAATAAGATCGTGCGAGCTAGTCTTCCTTATCTTTTTATTTTTATTTTCTTATGGAAAACTTTGTGACATGCTTTGTGGATGCAGTAAGTCCAAGAAAGAGTGTGATGATACCAAGGCGAAGAAGATGGAGAAGATAAAGGCTAAAAAGATAGACTAGATGAAAATGAAGAAGAAAACTCATGCATATCTTCCTTCAACTCCTTTTGCTCTTCCTGCTCGTCATATTTCATTGCATAAAGCTTCGATGGTGGTCGCTCATCTGGCCCTGGTACCTTTGATCACTAGGCCTTGGCTAAGAAGACAAATCCTTTGCTAGTTTCAGAGCAGGGACAATAACAAGCTGATGGGAGCCGCAAGGATACTGAGGGTTCTACCTCTACTAGAGTCATATCACGATCACCTCAACCTTTGAGGATTGTGATCAACTTAGAGATTGACGAGCTAGTGCCCCGAACCCGCAAGACTACCCAATCAAGTTTTGATCAGCAAGGCTTTTACGCTGGTCAGAAAAGCAAGGCCTCAATGACCCCGCCGAGCACACAGGGATTGACCTGCTTGACGCTTAAGCTTGGGCTCGGAATGAGGTCAAGAAGTTTATGGGTTGATAGTCCGAGCATGCAGACCCTGAGAAAGGCTATCGCTTTCTCGAGAGGTCAGGGAAGGGTCTGATGGATGGCTTCATGGAGCATACCCTAGACGTTAGCACTTTTTTCCTTTTTACTCTTTATATGTTATTGCTTATCTTCTTCCTGCTCTAGCCCTTTAAATTTGTGGTTTCTCCTTGTATATTTTGGCATATAACTATGGATGGTGGTTCACCTCAGGCGTTGTGAGGACTAGATGGTCGAACTTCTCCAATGCTTTGGTAGGACCTGGTGCTCGAAGCTACCGAGGGGCATGCTAAAGGCATGAATGACTTAATAGAGTTAGTTGAGTACTTGAATGCATTACTTTGGGAGTTCTCCAAGGGTTACGACAACTGTAAGGATGAGATCGTGGAGGCTCATCATGAGTAGGACATTAGTTTCCTCAGTTATCCACCCCGGGATAAGGAAACTTTAAGCAGACAACACCTGACCCCTCAGAGGAACAGATTAGGCGGGAGGCCCTCCACGAAAAAGTCATGGTGCTTAGTCCCCGGCATGGTGATGATGTTGGAATTATATCCATATAGTAGGATGTAATAACTATTTATGAGTACTTAATTATTTCACAGACATTTTATATTATTGAATTTTATGAATGAATGAAAATTTTCTATTTATTAAAGTGTATTTGTAATCTACTCAAGTCCTAGAACTATTTTCAACGTAAGAAGAGTAAAGATAGATATGTCTTCTAAAAAAACTTTTCTAAAACAGTTCAGAACATTATTCATAGTTTTAGGATGAACTGGGAAATCGAGTCTGATTATGACTGTTAGGTTGAACCAAATGATGTCAGTCTGGGAGCATGGGAGTGGAGACTCTAACGCTTGACCTAGACATGTTTGTGGGAAATGTTGAATAGAGTAGTAACAAATCAGTTTAGAGCAAAATCGTTTATCTAGCTCTAAATCTAATTGTTACACCTTAAAGATATTTTCGTAAGTACCTTAATCCCGAGGTGAATACGAAGCTTGACTTAGTTACTTGCGGTCTTTGATAGGCTAAATGAGTGAATTCAAATTGTTGAAAAATACCTCAGCTATTGAGATTGTGATTCAACTATGTTGGAGTTGTGTGATTCACATATATAAAATTCTGTGGTTAGATTGCATCAGCAACAATATCACCTTGTGCTTTATTGATGGGTATGTGAATAAATAAACCGGGCCTGGTACTCGATGAGATGAGTCATTGAATTAGACATTGTAAATTATACGAGACATTTCACCGATATATCTTTCTTATTCACAGTCAATAAATGAGTTAAGAAAATAATAACTATAGAGGTAAGATGGTAATTTTATATCTTGTTACTGATATTAGCGAAGGATAATATGTTAAAATATTATGTGTACTATGAAATAAAAGAGTTTATTTGCACCAACAGAAGATGTAGCGCACATGAATCGAGAATTTATTCGGCATCAGACCTATAGTGGACTCGTCCGATGTTAGGATTAAATAGGTCAGGAATTTTTATGGAGATAAATTCGTGGGGTATTTGAGTCCTATAGCTTTATTCATGTGGGTTCATTCGGTCTCAAAAGTATCTCATGATGACAGGAATAGAAAAATACCATTAGTTGGACCAAAATGTGTTTTGGACCAATGTGTATTTCCCCAACCCATATGTGGTGAGTATTATCACTTAATTAGTGAAGAGCATGTAATTAATGTTCAAATTAATTGCTTTATTATTTTCTAATTAATATATAATTAGTAAATAAAATTAATTAATTAATGAATTGATGAAGATCAATTTGATTTATCAATATGGATTGATGAATTTGGACACTACACTAACTCCAAGGAAATATAAAAATTTTGGCAATTGTAAAGTATAAGGGTGAATATTCAGTAATTTGACATATACGGGTATATATGCAAATTTAATAAATTATTGTATATGGGTGATGGCATTTGGGTTGCCTCCCAAAATGTATTGACAGAACCCTAATCACAGTGTGTGATCAGATAAAGCAAGTAAAAGGTTTTCTCTCTCCCCCCCTTCCTTGTTGTCGTCGAACCCATTGTGAGGAAGAGAAAATTTTGAATTTTCCTCCTTAATTGTTTTGAGAGCCCACCTCGATTCCTAACGACATCCTCACGAGATATACTTTCGAATCCAATGAGTGGTTGTTGGTGTGACGACTAATTTGAGTTCTACGAAGGACGAATAGCGCGAAGACAATCAATAGAATTCCACCAAGTCATAAAGTCTCCGATACAACAAAAGGTATAAAATAGTTTCTACCTCTTTTGAATACGTGTAATTAAATATGCATAATCAAGTGTGTGGTTTTAATATTTAATATGATTAAATATGTTAAAGAAAAAAATTTGATATTCCGACCACGAACCGTTCGTGGTTCAACGATTTTTTTCTTCAAATTTTTAAAACTTAATCCAACAATTGGTATCGGAGCCTCAGGTTCTTGCTTATGCATATTTAGATTAATACGCATGTATCGTTGGACATTGAGATATTGGCTTATAATTGTGTATGGTAGATTCAAAATAGTTTTGAATGTGTTTTATGAATGGATCCCTCTCTATTGGCTCTAGGATTTGTTTCCCAATTTTAGAATTAATGTACGCCAAAATTGAGGCATAGGATATTATGTAATTTATTTTTATTACAAAAGTTGTATTTTTTTTATAAATTCCATGTAAATACTTACAGCCTCGAAAATCGCTGCACGTCGCAGTTCCCGCCACTACCGTTTGCCATCCGCTGTGCGCCATCACCAGGCGCCGCCCGCTCCTGCATCATCGCTTGTCGTCACCGCTGCTTGCCGCCCACATCATTCGTTGTTGTGGCCTGCACCGCAAGTTTCCTAATTATGGTTTAGGAAACCATAGTATTTAGGAAATCTTAGGGTTTAGGAAATTTGGGGATTTTGAAAACCTATGGGTTTAGGAAACCATAGGATTTTGGAAACCCTATCATGTATTGGGCTAGCATGAATCCACTAAACCTATTAAAATATTGGGCTAAGCAAGGGTTGCTTGGCCAAAATAGTTAGTAGAGATTTTGGATTTGATTCCAAACTCAATCCAGTCCCTACAAATTAATATTATTTAATTCGATAATTGTTCAACACTAATTAATTGAAGTTTATTTTATAAATTGTTTTTGAAAATAAATCAATTGATTAATTTACTTGGTAATTTGTTTATCAAAGTAAAAATTGTTAAAAAAATTAAATTTTAAATTGAAATTGAAATTTTTAAAATGGGACTGAACTTTTGTAAAGAGTTACAAAGTTATGAGATTTCTCGAACACGAATGAGCAAATTACAGATACCATAAAGATCAATTTATAAATTAGTTGTAATTTATTTATTATTCTTTTATAGGTTGTAATTAGAAATAAGTCAATAGAGAATTTGAATGGATGATTTATTATTAATCTCGTATCATCATATGACATGCCATATAGAACTAAGGATATGCCAATATCAAAATGTCATGTAGCATGTACATGCATCATTGTCGTTTAATTTATAATGGGTAATAATTTAAATACAATGCGGATTTTATAAAAGTTTATACTTTTTGAAACATGTTTTTTTCAAATTAATAAAGAGTTATAATTTTGAAAAAGCAACCAAAAACTAAATGGATGGTCGTTTATGTTGAAACGTTCTGAAAGTCCTTAATGCAAACTTGGCCATGGCACGAGGAATAATTTAGAGCCGTTATCGCGGTCCTATCTTCAGGGGGAGAAACTTGAGAATCATGTCACTTTGAGTCATCAAGTTGCTTGAGAAGCTAAGACTTGTAAAGGAAGCGATGAGGTAGGATCGTTCTTAGACGGACTATTAGTTCATAGCAACATTTAAAGTTGATGCAATAGTTAAACACTTAAACTGAAACACATTGATATCCCTTGTAGGGGCTAGTCAATGGGGATAAGGTGACTAAAATCATTGGTCATTGCGTAAGCTAGATGTAGTGACATTTTGAGAAGCGTTAACCAAACGAGAAGATTCTCGATGGGATATGAGGTAGCTTGGACGTTATCCCTAGATGAGACAAGCTATCGTTGTTGACCGTAACGTCATGGAAGAAATATTTTTTATTAGATTTTTAAATATTTAAGTAATTTCATCACGCATCATACTTTCCTAAATAATTGAGTATTACTTATACCGTTTTATTTATTATTTTTAGTAATCATGTCGCTATCCCACCTCTCAACTATCTTAAACGACAAGTGTCATAATTATGGAGCCGCTGGCCATTGGAAATGCAACGACCCAAACTATCTCAAGGAGTTGAGATCTAAAGGTATAATACTTGTTACTGAAGCCGGTTATGTGGTTGACTCTACTTTTTCATGGATTCTAGACTCTGCAGCCACTAACTATATATCTATTATTCTCTGCAGGGGTTCAGGGAAATGAAAAGGCTTGGCGAGATCGAGTTTAGCTTTCGTTGGAAAAATGAAGCACTACTATCTGTCGTATCTGTTAGAACTATTAAATTGTCATTTGATAACAGTTTTATAGTTTTGCGTGATGTTGGAAGAACCTTATTTGAGTAGCTAATTTAATTGATTAAGGATTCAGTTTGAATTTCATTGATAAAGATATTAGTATTTTTAGAAATGATTGCTTAATTACTATTGCATGTTTGATAAATAAACTATTTTAGGTAAAACCGATAGTTCCAATGATATGTGACTCTGAAGTGAATGTTGATTCACAAAGGGATAGTAAAATGTTGAAGTCTGACTCAATGGATTTGACCTATTTGTGAGACTTACGTCTTGGGCATATTAGCTTGAACATGATTAAAAGACTTGCGAAAGATGGACCTTTGCAAAATTTATGTGTGGGATCACTATCCACATGTGAATCATGTATAGAAGGTAAAATGACTAAGGAACCTTTAACAAATGGGGAAAGAGCCACTCAATGCTTTGAACTCGTACATAGTGATGTATGTGGGCCATTGAATATCAAACAAGAAAAGGTTATGAATATTTTGTAACCTTCACTGATGACTACTCATGTTTTGGTCATGTTTATCTAATGCGCTAAAAGTCTGAAACATTTTAAAAGTTCAAAGAGTATAAGGCTATGGTTGAAAAGCAATTAGAGAAACAAATCAAAACACTACGATACGATCGTGGTGGAGAGAGTACTTGATATGAGAGTTTGAATAACTTACAGCACCTGACACTCTAGAACAAAATAGTGTGTTAGAGAGAAAGAATCAAACTCTAATGGATATGGTTAGATCCATGACGAGTTACTCATCCCTTCTAGATTCGTTCTGGGGAAATGCCTTAAAAACAACATCATAGATTATGAACCAAGTTTCGTCAAAGACGGTACCTGGAATGCCATATGAAAGATGGAGTGGACGAAAGTCATCCGTTAACCACCTTACAATATGGGGGTGGCCAACACATGTTCTAAAACCGAAGACAGGCAAGTTGGTCAGTCGATCAGAATTATGCATGTCTGTAGGATATCCCAAAGGAACTAAGGGCTATGTCTTTTATAGTTCAACTGACAAGAAAACATTCATTAGAATGAATGCATATTTTCTTGAAGAAAACTATATAAGAATTGTGAAGCCAAGAAGTATTCATGTGCTAGAGGAATTATTGAGTGGAAGGACACCGACTCCCCAATCAGGAACTGTTCCTGATTCAATAATGGAAGAAGCACAGCAAGAGCTAGAGCCTATAGAGTCGCGACGTAGTTGAAGGGTTGTGAGACATCCTGATAGGTACATGTCTTATGAAGATGCCTTAACATTAGTCTCAGATAAGGATCATGATGAACCTGCCTCCTACTCACAGGCCATGGCCGTTCGTGAAGCAAACCTATGGTAAGAAGCCATGAACGTTGAGATACAATCAATGTACTCGAATAAAGTCTGAAAAATTATAGATCCTCCTAAAGGGGTAAAACATGTAGGGTGTAAATGAATCTATCAGAAAAACAAGGATCTAGACGGGAATGTAGAGACATTCAAAGCTAGGCTAGAAGCCGAGAGATACACCCAAAAGGAAGATCTAGACCATGATGATACCTTCTCGTCGGCAGCCATGCTTAAATCCATCTGAATCCTCATGTTAATTGATACTGCCCTCGATTATGAAATCTGGTAGATGGACGTCAATACTACTTTTCTAAATGACAATCTAGAAGAGCACATTTATATGACTCAAACAGACGGATTCATGGAGAAAGGCCAAAAGGGCAAGGCTTACAAATTGTTAAAGTCCATTTATGAACTTAACCAAGCATCACGATCATGGAATATTAGATTCGATGAAATTGTCAAGAACTTTGGTTTTGAACAATTAGTGGATGAACCCTGCGTGTATAAGTTGACACACAAAGGGAAATTGTTTTTTCTAGTCTTATATGTGGATGATATTCTACTTATTGAGAATAACGCAGAAAAATTGTCTGATGTCAAGATTTGACTTGCAAAGCAATTTGATATGAAGGATCTTGGAGAAGTTGCATTTGTGTTAGGTATCTAAATCTTTCGAGATAGGAAGAATAGACAATTGCACTATCTCAGGCATCTTATATTGATAAGGTGATGGATCGCTTCAGTATGCAAGACTCTAAGAAGGGATATCTTCCTTTCAGGTATTGAGTCAACCTCTCCAAATAGTAGTCTCCTAAGACTCCTCAAGAAAGAGGAAGACATGAGAAAGATTCCATATGCCTCGGTCATAGAAAGTCTCATGTATATGATACTTTGTACCAGGCCAAATATTTACTACGTTGTGGGCGTAGTGAGTCGTTTCCAATCTAATCTTGGAATCAACGTTGGAATGCCGTCAAGCATATCCTTAATTATCTTAGGAGAACAAGGAGTTACATGGTTGTGTATTCATGTACTGATATGAATATGACGGGGTATACAGATTCTAATTTTCAAGCAGACAATGATTCGGGAAAGTCAACTTCAAGATCGGTGATCATCTTGAATGACGGAACAGTTGTATGGAGAACTATCAAGCAATCTTGCATTGTTGGTTCTAGCATGGATATTGAATATGTGGCGGCTTATGAAGTTGGAAAGGAGACTGTATGACTTAGAAAGTTCTTGAAGACTCTAGAAGGTTTTCTAGAAGTTGACAAGCCCATGACACTTTATTGCGATAACAGTGGGGCTATAGCGAATTTGAAGGAACCAATGAGCCACAAAAGATTCAAGCACATAGAGCGTAAGTATCATTTGATAAGAGAGACTCTTTAGCATGTAGATGTTGTAGTAACACACACATCGACGGTCAATAACTTGAAAGATCCATTCACGAAAACTTTAAGCAATAAAGTCTTTGATGGTCATCTAAAGGGCATGGGGATACGAGATTGGACATGACTACTTTAGTCCAAGTGAGAGAATGTTAGAATTATATCTAGAAAGTAGGGTGTAATAACTATTTATAAGTATTTAGTTATTTCTCAGACATTTTGTAATACTGAATTTTATGGATCATTGGAAGCTTTTTATTAATTAAAGTGTATTTGTAATTTACTCAAGTCTTGGAATTATTGTCAACGTAAGAAGAGTAAAGACAGATGGGTCTTCCAGACAAACTCTTATGAAATAATTCAGAACGTTATTCACAGTCTTAGGATCGAATGGGCAATTGAGTCTGATTATGGTTGTTAGTTTGAATCAAATGATGCCGGTCTTAAGGCATGGAAGTGGAGACTATGACGATTGACCTAGACATGTTGTGGAACATGTTGAATACATTAGTATCAAATTAGTATAGCAAAATCATTTATTGAGCTCTAAATCTAATTCTTACACCTTAAGGGTATTTTTGTAATTATATTAATTCTGAGGTGAATACGAAGCTTGACTTAGTTACTTGCGGTTTTTGACACACCAAAGGATTGAGTTCGAATTGTCGAACAATACATCAGTTGTTAGGATCGTGATTCAATTATGTTGGAGTTGCGTGATTCACAGATATGAAATTTCGTGGTTAGATTACATTAGCAATAATATCATCTTATACTTTATTGATGGGCATGTGAATAAATAAACTGGGTCTGGTACTCGATGACACGAGCCATTGAATGAGACATTGTGAACTGTACGACACACTTCATTAATGTATCTTTCTTATTCACAGGCAATAAAGAAGTTAAGAAAATAATAACTAGAAGGGTAAAATGGTAATTTTATATCCTGATCTTGTTACTGATATTCACAAAGAATAATATGTTAAAATATTATGTGGGTTGTGAAATAAAAGAATTTATTTGCACCAACAGAAATTGTAGCTCGCATGAACTGAGAGTTGATTCGGCATCGGAACTATAGTGGAGTCGCACAATGTGAGGATTAAATAGGTCAAGAATTTATGAAGATAAATTTTCCGGGTATTTGAATCATATAGCTTTATTCATATGGGTTCATTCGACCTCGGGAGTAGTTCGTAAGGACATAAATGAGAAACAACATCAGTTGGACCAAAAACGTGTTTTGGATCAAGGTACCCTTATCGAACCTATATGTGATGGGTATCATCACTAAAGTAGTGAAGAGTAAAATTAATGTTCAAAATAATTAATTGGTTATTTTCTAATTATTGGATAATTAGTAAATAAAAAAATTAATTAATTGATAGGGATCAATTTAATTTATCAATTTGGCTTGATGAATTTGAACACAGTATTGGCTCTAAGGAAGATGTAAAATTCACAGAGGGTAGTGTAGGGAGGAGATTTCAGCAATTTATAATATAAGAGTATATGTGTAAATTTCACAATCATTATATAAGGGATGATATTAGTGTTGCCTCCTAAGTGTGTGTTGACATAACCCTAATCACGGTGTGAGATTACAAATAGCAAGAAAAATGTTTTCTTCCCCCTTGAAGTTGCTACCGATTTCTATTTAGGAAGAAGAAAAATTTATTTTTTCTTCCTCTGTTATTTTGAGAGCACACACTCAGTTTCTGATGACATCCTTATGAGACATACTTATGAATTCTACGAGTGGTTGTTAGTGTAAAGATTATTTGAAATCCTGCAAAGAATGAAGAACGCGGGAGGACTAATTAGATTCCACGAAATTAAAATTTCTCCGATACAAGAAATGTATAAAATTATTTTAAATATTCTAAATACGTTTATCCAGGTATGCATGATCATAGAAAATGTTTTACATTTAATATGATTAAATGTTTGTTGTGATTTTTTTATTTTTGCCCACGAATCATTCGTGGTTCATTTATTTTCTGTCAAATTTTAAAACTCGATCCAACATTATTACCTTAGAAATCTTCACTGACCTAGAATGAAACTGACCTTATTATCATATCCTAGTGAGTTGCCTCATTTGGAGGAGGTCTAGTCTTGTAGTGTGTCTTACAAAGTGTGCCCCCATTGATGGAGGTCTAATCCTCCTAACCACCTGTAAATACTTCTTTTAGCTCCAAGGTCTGAGTTGGGACTTAGGATTATTTAAGGGGTGCCCCCATTGAAAGAGGTCTGGTCCTCCGGCTTCCTACAAATACCACTTTTAGCCATGAGTTCTAAGTTGGGACTTAGGATATTTCAAAGGGTACACCCATTAGAGGAGGTGTGGTCCTCCTGACTTCCTACAAATACCTCTTTTAGGTCTGAGGTCTCAGTTGGGACTTAGAACTTTTTAAAGTGTGCCCCAAATGGAGGACGTCAAGTTTTTCTGTATGTCCTGTAAATTTTACCCCATCTTGGAGCTTGCCATGAGGACTTAAAACTTGGAATATGCTCCTAGTACCACTGAGACATTCTCTTTAGAGCTCCTTGGAATTTTTTCACGTCTTGTCAGACATTTCTTCTATGACTATAGTATATTTGCTTGTTTGGAAAGTGAAAGTGCTATGCCAGACATCAATTTTTCCTTTTGATGTCTAGCCATGTATTTCTACTATAACTAGAGTCATTTCATTGTCTGGTAAGTGAGAGTGTTATTGTAGACATCACTTTTTCTTTTTGACGTCTAGCCAAGCTTTTCTAATCTGACTAGAGTCCCTCTAACCAATCATTATTGAAAAACTTCTCATATTCAATGATTGTTGACAATTTGTGGGTTGGTTACATCGTGTGCTTACTGAAAGTAAATTTTTAGGTGCTCGACATTCTAGGGGTGAGCCAACATTCATCCTTCTAGGTCTTACAATCTGTACATTTCCAGTCATACCGCATTTGTTACTAAGTAAGGTCCTTCTCAATTAGGCTTGAGGGCTCCTACTTCTATTTCCCTCCTCTTTTGTAAGACCAAGTCTTCTACTCTAGATCATCATATCTTGGCTTTAGAGTTGTAGTATCGAGAGTAAGCAAGTTGATGTGACCTGTTCCTTAAGTTTGCATGATCTTGTAGCCCCTCCAGGTGGTCCAAGTTATGCCCGAATTGCAGTATATTCTACTATGGGTCATAATTCTAGATTTTGTGATAAAGCAACTCGATTTCCACCAGAATGACTGCTTCTGTCCCAAATGTCATTCTATACGTGGGTTTTCTGATGGCTATCCTGCTAGCTGTTCAATATGCTTAGAGCTCGTTAGGGAACTCATTACTCATAACCCATTTCTACTTTCCAGATTGTCTTAAGGTTGCGCTTATTTACCGCCTCTTCCTGGTGTTGGATTGAGGATAAGCTGGTGATGAGGTGAAGTTCTTGATCCTGAGCTATTCACATGTCCATTTGAACTTTGCATTGTCGATGATGATCATATGAGGTATGTCGAATTTTTAGATTTCATTTTTCCATATGAAGTATGTGGTCTTCAACTCGGTTATTATAGCCAGTGGTTATGTTTCTACCTATTTAGTGAAGTATTGATGACGGCAATGGTGAATTTGTTTATGTCCTTTTTCCATGGGTAAAGGCCCAAGCAAATCTATCCCTATTGAGAAAAAAGCCACGGCTGGGTATGGGAGTCTGCAACTCTGGCGATAAGTGAGGGTGTCTGCGTACCTCTTACACTTGTCACATTTTTATTATGAAGTTTTTGGTGTCGAGAACTATAATGAGTCAGTAATAAGCTAGTTTGTGAAGTAGGGCCCTCGCACCACTATGATTTCCGCAGGCTCCCTTAAAACCTCCCTCATCACATATAGAGCTTCATCAGGGTTTACGCACCTCATGTAAGTATAGGTGAATGTTCTTTTATACAAGATCTCGTTCATGATCACATAGTTGGCAGACTTGAGACGTAATTTCTGAACTTCCTTTTTGTCTGGAGGCAAACATCCATCTCCAAAATCAGATCATCCAAAATGGGTTATGCACAGCTCTGTCCGTTTTCATTATTTCATGGTTGTTTATGCTCGGTTGAGCAAGGTACTCCACTAGGACGGTCCTGTTGATCTATGAGTCAAATGTTGAATCTAAATTAGGCAGGACAACTACATTCATGTTTTGGCTTCTAGGGATTTTTTGAATCATGTAAGAGCTGAATCGTGCAAGAGCTAACTTTACTCGGGCCAAATAATTGATCATGATGTCCTATTTAGTCTAATATTCTTCAGTGATATTATTCATACTAGTTATGAATCGCTATAGATCTTTTGGGTATTTGCGTTCATGGATCGTGCCGACTTTAAGCCAGCTATAGTAGTGCCTCGTATTCCACCTCATCATTGGAAGCTCTAAAACTGAATCATAAAGAATATAGACTCGAGATTGGTCGAGAGATAAAAGCAGCAGTCTAGCTCCGCTCCTTTTTTTCATTGTAGGCCATATCCACGTACAAGGACCAGACGTCATTATTCCATGTCATCTCTCTATCTTAGTTGGTCAGTGTCTTATCTGTAATGAAGTTTGCTATAGTCTGACCCTTAATGGTAGTTTTGGGTGTAAACTGAAGTTTGAATTCACTAAATTCAATTGCCCACTTGGCCATCCATCTTGAGGTCTTGGGCTTTTGGAGCATCTACTTGAGAGGAGAGCTTGTGAGGACATTAATGGAGTGCGTTTAAAAGTAGGGTCAGAGCCTCTACGTGTCTGTTATGAGGGCAATGACCATTTACTCCTGCTTTGGGTAGTGCGTTTCTACCTTTAACATGGCCTTGCTCATGTAATAAATTGGCAGTTGAACATGACCATCCCCTTCTTGAATCAGCACAGTGCTTACTGCAGTTTTTGAAATAGCCAGATAAAGTGACAACACCTCTCCTGGTATAAATTTGGACAATAGAAGGGCAGACCCTATGTGCCCTTGTAGGGTGAGGAAAGCTTCGTAACACTCATTTGTTCATTCAAAAGATGTACTTTTCTCAAAGTCTTGAAGAAAGGGAAACACTTGTGCGTAACCCGAGTAATGAACCTGTAGAGCGCAGCTACCCACCCCTTGAGGCACTGGACTTCTTTGACATTTTGGGGAGGTTCCATATCGAGCAGAGCTATGATCTTATTGAGATTAGCTTCTATACGTACCTCTATGGTTGACCATAAACCCTAAGAACTTTCTCGAACTGACACTGAACGCACACTTAGTAGGATCAACTTCATTTTGTACTTTCTTAGGGTGTTAAAGGTTTCATCCATGTCTATTACATGGTTAGTGGACTGCGTCCTCTTCACAAGCATGTCGTCCACATACACCTCCATGTTCATCAACATCTACCCTGAACATACCTTGTTTACCAGCCTTTGGTACGTGGCTCCAGCATTCTTGAGTCTGAAAGACATCACAGTATAGCAATAGGTTTCCCTACTGGTGATGAATGAGGTTTTTTCCTAGTTAGGTGGATGCATCATGAATAATTTGTAACCTGAGTAAGCATCCATGTGTTAGAATTATGTCTATAAAGTAAGGTGTAATAGCTATTTATGAGTATTTAGTTATTTCTCAGACATTTTGTATTACTGAATTTAATGAATAAATAAAAGTTTTTCTATTAATTAAAGTGTGTTTGTAATTTACTCAACTTCTGAAACTATTGTCAACATAAGGAGAGTAAAGACAGAGGGGTTTACCAGACAAACTCTTCTGAAATAATTTCGAACGCCATTCGCAGTCTAAGGATTGACTGGACAATCGTGTCCGATTATGAATGTTAGATTGAACCAAAGGATGCTAGTTTCGGGGCATGGGAGTGAAGACTTTAACGGTTGATCTAGACATGTTATGGAACATATTGAATAGACTAATAACAAATTAATTTGAAGTAAAGTCATTTATCTAGTTCTAAATCTAATTGTTACACCTTAAAGGTAGTTTCGTCATTACCTTAATCCTCAGGTGAATACGAAACTTGACCTTGTTAGTTATGATCTTTGATACGTCAACGATGTTTGTTTGAATTGTCGGACAATATCTCAGCTGTTGGGATCATGATTCAACTATGTTGGAGTTACGTAATTCACAGATATGAAAATTCATGGTTAGATTGTAAAATGTAACAGTATCACCTTATGCTTTATTGATGGGTGTGTGAATAAATTAACCTAGCCAGGTACTCAATGAAATGAATAATTGAATAAGAGATGGTGGATTGTACGAAATAATTCACTATTATGTTTTTCTTATTTACAGTCAATAAATGAGTTAGGAAAACAATAACAAGAGGGGTAAATGGTAATTTTATATCTCGCTCTTGTTACTGATATTCACGAAGGATAATATGTTAAAATATTATGTGGACCGTGAAATAAAAGAGTTTATTTGCACCAACAGAAAATGTAGTGTGCATGAATTGAGAGTTGATTCGGCATCGAACCTATAATGAATTCGTACGATATCAGGATTAAATATGTCAAGAATTAATAGAGATAAATTCAACAGGTATTTGAATCCTATAATTTATTCATGTGGGTTTATTTGGTTTCAAGAGTAGCTCATTGGGACATGAATAAAAGAAACAACATCAGTTGGACTAAAATGCGTTTTGGGCCAAGGTGTATTTCCTGAATCCATATGTGATGGGCGTTGTTACTTAATTAGTGAAGAGCAATTAATTAATGTTGAAATTAATTAATTTACTATTTTTTAATTATTGGACAATCAGTAAGTAAAAGAAATTAATTAATTAATTGATGGAGATTAATTTAATTTATCAATTTAGATTGATGAATTTGAACACAACATTGACTTTAAGGGAATATGAAAATTTTCGGCACTGGGAAATAAAATGGAGGTGAATTTTTGGCAATTTGGCGTATATGGGTATATGTGTAAATTTTATAAATTATTATATAATGGATGGCATTAAACTACCTACCTAAGTGTGTTGACACAATCTTAATCACACACAGCATAAAAAAGTTTCTATTTCCGCCTCCTACTATTGCCATACTCAATTGCTAAAAGCATCATCTAGAGATATACTTCTAAATCCACCGAGGGGTTGTTTGTCCGAAGACTAATTGAAGTTTTTGAATTTGAAGATCGAAGAATGCGAAGAAATTAATAAGGATTTCACCAATTCAAAAAATCTCCAACATAACAAAAATGTGTAAATCATTTCTACCTCCTTCTAATTACGTCTAATTTAAATATGCATGATCTGTAGTCTGGTTTTAATGTTTAATACGATAAAATATGTTTTAGAATTTTTTTTGATATTCAGCCCACGAATTGTTCATGGTTCAAATATATTTTCTTTAAATTTTATAACCCTATCCAACATCATGAAGCTGAGTAAATTGTGCCAAGCTGTGGCGTCGACCAGTTGGCCTATTATGAGGAAATGGAAGTTGTCCTTGGGTCAAGTCTTATTCAGGTCGAGGAGGTCGTTACAAACTCTCCACTTCCCATTGGCCTTATTGATCAGGACGACATTGTCCAGCCATTCCAGGTAATGGACTTTTCGGGTGAACCCTGGTGTGAGTAACTTTCCCACTTATTCGATGATGGCCCTATCCCTGGATACAGTGAAACTTGTCCTTTTTTCCTAACGAGCTTGAACTTTGGATCAAGTCCTTTGTCTCGCCGTAGGGAGTAATGGAAGGCATCTTAAACTTGGGCGGTAGCTCGACCCATGGTATTTTCGCAGAAAAAAGGGAGTTTTTCTGTTCTCACAATGCCTTTATAAAGGTTCTATAAGTCTGCTTACGTTGCCTTTTTAACTCTTCAATCTGCTCTTGCAGTTTGTATTCGAGACCATAGTTCAGAGCTCTCCGTAGTGTTATCTATTTTCTCCACTATTCTAGTCACCTTAATTGACTCATCTTCCCTAGCTTTGGTTCACTCCTCAACATCTGAGGCCTTTTTATCCATCTCTCCTTGGGGGTCTGTTAGGAGGTCTTCCCCCTTTCTCGGGCCTATCTTTCCCTCGTTTCTCATGACTGAGAGGAAAAATTAGGGGGTGAGACTTTCGGTAGGGTGGTGTGATGTCTACAGGTGGTAGGAGTTGCTAGGTGTATGAGGTAGCTATTATTTGGGTGGGGGTTTCCATGTATTACCTCATTTTTCTGACCATTTTGGAGAGTGAGAAACATAATCTTTTCTTTTTCCTCCGTGTGGTCACAGCTAGAGGTAAATCCCTTCATGGGGAAGAGGAATGTTGGTCTTCTACTTCATTAGGAGTCTCATCAGATTGAGATGATGAGGGTGAACTCTTGTTTCTTTTCAATTTACTAGGGGACTAACTAAGAAAAAGCTTAGAACTTTTAAGGTGGAAGCGACTTAGTGTTGTTCCCAAATATTACGATAACTGTTAATGCTGACATCTCAACAGTACATGTGTCCTATGATGGTGAGCTGTAAACCTTCACACCATAGATGAAAGAAACTGAAGAATGAGGATGTCCATTGCCTCGTCTAAGGGACTCTGATGCTTAAATGAAAAGTGTAAAAGTATTTTGGCAGACCTTTTGCAAGTCTTAAATAAGTTTACCTTTGGCTTTGGTGGGGGAGGGTATTTATACCTAAGGCTTACCCTTGGCTAGTCTTGTTGGAGAATGTGGGGTGAGGTGTCACATCATCACTTTGAGAGAGTAGAGGGAGTCATTCAATGCCCTTGTTCCTTAAGCTGACGTAAAAAAGGCGATATTTATTGTCCTTGTTCTTCGAGCTGATGTGAAGAATGATGAGGTGACTTGAGAGAGACATCTCTGACATGGAGGATGGCGATTGGACATGCAGATCCTAGGTTCAATAGCGCAAGGGCATGTGGAAATCTGCTTTCGACGGATAATGATTATAAAGAAGCGGGCACACAATATTTCGAGTTACCTAGACTTCAGGATCCCACCTTGTCGATCTAAGCTCTTAGTCTCATGTTGCTCATGTTCTTCACCCCAGCTTATGGCCTGTCTTCACCGACCTCTAGCTCTGGTTAGGAGGACTTAACCTTAGGCCTTGTCCTAGGAGAATAGGGGAGCTTTGCCCAACCCGAGCTAGCTAAGAGACCCTCAAATGTCCTGCTACTTATAGTAAGATATGTGTGTCACTGTCTTATTGGGGCTCGATAAATATCCATAACACTTAACCACACATCAAAAATGGAATTTCTATAATGTTACGAACGACGTGCAAAGCACGTCTAAGAACTAAGTGGAAAGAGGGCATGTGGAAGATGAGGAAGAACGAACAACGGATGAGAAAAGGTGGAAACTTAAAAGATGAGAGTCGTGTGGACCTAATTTAGTTGTAAAATACCATTAAAAACTACATAGTTTTGAGATATATAAGTTCAAAAAATGACGCCTTTTAGTTATAGATTTAGTTGGTTTGATTCGAACTAGTTATAAAGATTACGAAAAAACTGAAATGAAAGATTAACTATTCTAATTTGTCTATATGAATCGACCCACTAAGATGGAAGGAACGGACCACATCAGATTGGTTCGATTATTCGAAGTATATATATATATATATATATTTATAACACGTGCAACACACATGATATGTCAATGTATCAATTGGAAAGTGATTTTTGAAATGTGACTTTTAAAATATAATGTAATGAGAATTGAATTTTGAAATGTAGTATTCAATTCACGTAATAACTCTTGCGTTCATGTGTTTCTATATCGAGCTCCTACATTTATCTTAGTTTAGTTTTTCTAACGGTTTCTTGTGTATCATAGATGATTGAACGAATAAATAAAATAAAAATATTGTATATAAGAAAGTATTCATACAATAAGAAGTTTTCTCTATTGTTGTTTTTTCGTAATTGGTTATGTTTATACTTAAAATGACACTGATACTAATTAAAAATTATACGTGCATCACACATAACGTTGACCTAGTATATTATAAAGGGAAAATTACATGTATGGTCACTATAGTTAAGTTTCAATGTCATCACTATACTTTCATTTTTCTCAATTACATCATCAAATAAGATGTTTCAATCTCATCATTCCATTCACATTCCGTTAAAAACTTAACAGTTTGCTGATGTGGCAGCCACGTTTTTTACATGTGTACGCCACACCAACAAAGTTATTGCACATTGAATATTTGTTTAAAATTTATGTATCAAGTTCTTTCCCCTTATATTTTTAGAAATTACAAAGTAAACCATGTGTTTTCTTTTCTTTCCCTTAATATTTTAAAAATTACAAAATATACCCCCGTGTTTCAAAGTTGTGGCACATAATATATTTGTTTAAAGTATTTATATCATGCTTCTCCCCTTAATTATTTAAAATTTACAGAATAAATTTTGTGCCCTTCTTTTCCCCTCTTCTTCCTTTTCTTCCTTTAAGCTATTTAAAATTTATAAAATATACCCTATGTCTCCCTTCCCCCCTTAAACGATTTAGAATTTATAAAATATACATGTTTCTCCCTTTCCCATCCTTAACGTTTTAAAAATTTACAAAATATACCCCGTATCTTTCTTTTCCTCCCTTAAAGGTTTTAATATTTACAAAATAATACTCCGTCGAATTAAAACAATGAAAACATAACAGCTTGTTTATTCCTTCTCTTTTTCACACATGTTCTCTCTCACTTTCTCATTTTCAGATTTTTCTGAATGTTCTATTCTCCATTTTAGTAGAGTCAATGTCAAATATGAGACCAATTTTACTCGAAGATTTTAAAAGCTACTCAAGGCAGCAAATGGTTCTCCTTGGGACCACATATAAAAAGGTATTTTGGTTATTCGTTGGACTTTTAGTATTTCAAAAATCAATTTAGGGCTTCGAGATGAGAAGTCTCTTTGTTGATTTAGGGTTTTCTTTAAACGGTTTAGGGTTTAAATCTAGTTTTAGGGTTCTGAAAATGTGGTTTAGGGTTTTGAAAATATGGTTTTAGGGTTGTAAAAATTAAATTTTTGGGGTTATAAAATCTGGGCTTAGAGTTATGAAATCTAGTTTATATTTGATTGAATCTACTTTATGATTGAAATTAATTTAGTTCTGAAATCTAAATTATGTTCAAGATAATTTTTGTTCCAAAATATATTTGGTTTAGGCTTTCTGTATGAGTTTTTAAATCTGGTTACAGACTATAAAATCTAGTTTTCGGGTTATGAGTTCTAATTTAGTGGATTTTATGTTTATGTGTTGTGATGGATTCAGAATTATTCTCAATATGTTTCCGCTACAATGGGCATTTTGAGTTGAACCATACTAAATACCTAGGGGTGTGACTAAAACCATTGAGAATTTTGATCCAGATATAAGGAGTGTGTTAGAGTTGGAGGATATCATGGATTTGGCAGCCATTTATGATCATTCAAGTTTATATTATATTATCCCTAGTGAAGAATTTAATGGAGGTTTAACTAAGACAAGTAATGATAGAAATGTGATTGATATGGTGAAATTGGTTCCTCCAATGAAGTTAATTAATAGATATGTGGATCATAATACTAAAATTGGATTGAGTCCAGAAAATGAAGAGCGTGATACTTAAGTAAAAAGTAGTGACAGTGACGAGAGTGTTAGAAGTATTGACCTAATTGAGTTAGTTGAAATTGATTTTGAGTTTGATGATGATCAACAATTTGATGCCAACGTGGATGACATTGAGTATGAGTTTAATATGAATAACATTGTTGATGACTGTGATTCTAATTATGATTCTGAAGAACACTTTAACAACCCTATGAATTCAGATGATAAGGTTGACACAATTCGGTATCTTGAATTTATGGTTGAGCATGACATGTCAAATGTTGTGTTGAAATTAGTGAAGAAATTCAAGGATTGTACTGAGTCAAAGATGTGCTAGAGCATATTCAAGACAAAGCGGCCACGATTTATAGTTTGATAGAAATGAGAAAAAGAGAGTAAATGCAAGACATAACTCTACATTAAAATGTAGTAAGTGCAAGCAGATGTGACATAACAAGCAAACATGTAAGGGTGCATCTATTTCGTCTAATTTTGCCTCGAGAAGTCAAAGTCAGCAAGCATCTACTTACAAATTTACGAGATTTTGGGTAACTTGCTTATTTTTAATTGTTAATGAATTATTATTTTTATAGTAATTGTTTCATTTAAACCGTTAATTAATTGTTCATATCATATTAATTGCTTCTTTTTAATTGTTGATTATGTTGCCAGCTACTTACTGATGCTGGAAGAGGTGGTACAGATGTTATGAGAGGTGAAGAGGTGGTTGTGGAGGTGCTATGAGTGCTGGGATATGTGTTGCAAGTGCTGGAATATGTGGTAGAGGTGATGGAATGAGTGATAGATGAGTTGTGAGAGGTAACAGAGGCGTTGAGAGAGGTGGCAGATGACATATGTGTTTTGATACATGGGATAGCTCTTAGGAGAGGTGGGCGAGGTGCTTTGATACACGGGATAGGTCTTCGGAGGGGTGGGAGGTGTTGTGGAAAGTGATAAACTTTGAATGTTATTTTTGTTATGAATATGTATTTTGGTTATGGATATGTATTGTGACTATGGATAATGATATATGTATTTTGCTTATGGATATGTATTTTGGTTAATGATATGCATTTTGGTTATGGATATGCATTTTGATTGTGGATCATGACATATGCACTTTGGTTACGGATATGCATCTTTTGTTATGAATATGATATATATTTTGGTCATGGATAAGTATATTGCGTTCGATCTGTTTATGAGTTGGATATGAGAGAGACATATTTTTATCTTTATTGATAGAAAGTAGACAGATTTTATCTTTGAAAAAATAGCAGGCTTTATCATACTGTTACAGTGCTTTGATGATATAGAACTTTTAGCAATTGCAAGCATATAACAATAATATTTTTTTCACTAGTTATTTTTTCCTAAATATAAACTAAACATTTATTTTTCAGAATTTTAAAATTTTAAAAAATATGAAAACCCAAATTAAAAAGAATAAAGAAAAACTAAATAAAATGATTAAGTAGAAGAAGAAAGGAAAGTAAAAAATACATATTGTTACCTCGTAGGAGATGATTAAGTAAGAGAAGAAGAAATGAACAAATTGAAGAATGGCGAAAAGAGAAAAATACGCTTGTTATTTTATGGGGTTCTTTTTGAAAATTAAAAAAATTTGGGGAAGAAGATTGAATAAAATAAAAAGTTGTATTGTACCACAACTTTGTTGACGTGGTGCACACGTGTAAAAAAGTGTTTGCCACGTTAGCAAAGTTTAGTTTTAAACAGAATGTAGATGTGATGAAATTGACACATCTTACAAACTTTCATGATGTAATTAAGAAAAATGAAACTATAGTGATGAAATTGAAACTTAGTCCAAACTATAGTAACCATACATGTAATTTTTCCTATTATAAATTTTAGATATAGATACGAATGAACTTCCATATTCTTTTTAACGTGGGACAAGAAACTTGGCTTTACATTTTCTCAAATTTTTCTAACTTCACGAGTGCACATTGAGCATAAACTTTTCATTCACCCAAATATTATTTTAACTATATGAATAAACCATTTCGATGTTCACGCGAGGAAGAATGCAAATCCGCCTTGACCCCTCCAAATTATAAGGTGAATCCTACTTAAAACTTAGCCTTAAAATGATACTTCAATAAAGACTTGAAAGTCATTTTTTCCTATTATTATATTATGGCTAAAATGCAAAACATACCTCTGTATTTGATGAAACTGTAAAATATACTCCTACACATTTTTTTATAATTTATATCCTTGCACTTTGACTAAACTGTAAAATATACTACTCAGTTAGAATTTCCGTCAAAACTAACCAGAACAGCCACTCACGTGCCAAATTTCCGTTAACGGAAGTTAAAAATAAATCATGTTAGGTGGCGGTCTCTTACTCTTTCACTTTTACCCTAGATGAAACTTTTCGTACTCTTTCACTTTCCGTTAACTTTTGTAAAAAAATTCTTAAATGATAAGAAACCAATCCTATTAAAGAGATCATAAAACTCATAGTCAAAATCCATTTCCTTTTATACATTACAACTTTAATCTCTAACTCATTCATGTCTTTCAATAACCCATTAATCACATTCTTACAAATATGATGAACTAGAAGATCTTCCCATTCTAAAATTTTCACACCTATAGAAACGTCTTCCCGGATTCGTTGGTTTTCATAAAATTTTTAATGCAGTAACAAATCCCCAATGACACCACCGAACTACCTCATCACAACAAAACTTTGGAAGGAATCCATTTTTTGTCAACCAATACCTTTAAAAAAGCTGCTGTCCATATCTAAAAATAGTTTGAAATGGAAGTTTTAAAATAAGAGAAAAGAAGAGAGTTATTTATATGGGCAAAGTAGTGTAGATCAATGGTGGAAAATAATGGAATGGAGGGAAATAATGAAGTTTTTGACGGGAAAGAAAATTACAAAACGGAGTTAAATTTCTATTAAATTTAAAAAAAATATCACTAAAATATATATTTTACAGTTTAGTTAAAGTGTGTGGTTTAAAAATATGAAAAAAAATGTAGAGATATAATTTACAGTTAAACTAAAGTGTGTTTTGACTTTTAACCTTATATTATTATATACACCATGTTGCGCGCTTTACGCATCTAGTTTTTGAAAGTGCAGGTGTTAAAAATGGGAAAAGTGTTAGATGACTGCAGAGAAATATATAACTCAAAAAATGATCATAAATAACCTAAAAACAAAATTTCCTTTGTATTTTTAGAAAATTCAGACCAAGACAAGTGGCTGGACAGTACGAATTGAAGGAGGATGGATTATAGATAAAGCCAAGACCCAACTACACATTGATCCACTTACAAGAGAAATAGATTAGTTCGATCACACAGACAAGGCAGGGGTTTAGAATAGAATGATGAGTCATGTTTCGGCCTACATGTGTCTTTGTTTGGAATAATTATTAGGAGTACCAATCATATGTGGCCGGTATATGTACCCGTTAGATGGATAAATTAATGATATGAATTTGTTTCGTGTCTGTTAGATGAATAAAAAATAAGTTTATTTTTTTTATTTTTATTTTAAATCATTACACAGATCTAATAATTGTTTTGACGAAATTGTAAATTATATCCCTATACGGGGCCAGGCCACAATGTCGACGGCACTTTTAATAATTGCTTTTGGGAGTGTGGTTGGAGTACAAGGTTTTATCTTTTGTCCATTTACTTAATTTAATTTATATTAATATTCTTCAAGCAAAAAAGTCCATTTTTATTTATACGGACAAACACTAAATTCAAAATAAATTGATACAATAGTTTAACCTAACATTTTCAATGCTCAAAAATAGAATATGAAACTTACGACAAAGATAGGAGAAATTACGCCAACCTCCTTATAGTTTGATCTAAATACACAGCTCTCTCGTCCTAGCTGTGCAATGTAAAAAGGCTAAGATTATAATTCTCTATTGGTATCTCAATATCTCTTGGTAAGGTCATTTTAGATGTTAACAGAAAAGAAGAAAAAAATTAGACATATTATAAATTATGTTATAACAAGCTATAATTTACAGAGAAAAAGTTGTGAATGTAATAAATAAGGATAACATATCAATATGATTTTTTTATAAAAGAACAAGTGACGGTATTTTGAGAAGGGGATAATGACATATCAACATATAGTCTTGAATTTTTTGGCCAAAGTCAAGGGTTCAACCTTACCATCGACTTTTAGAGAGATAATACATTTACGTCTTATCGTCCTCCACTCGATTACCATTAAACTTCAACCTCAATATATGTGCAGGAGAAGAGACTTCAATATGGTGACATGTGAGAGCAACGTTCACTATCAAATAAACTCGTTTTCCTATCCCATTCTTAGACCAAAACACAAATTAATAGCAACTCACATGTACATCTAGCTGGTCTATTTACACTTTTTTGTCAGAGGTTATTTCTAATACCTTTGACCTCTCATTTGTCACTCTAACAAAAGAACTGTCGTAACTCTGTTGTGTGGCTCTCTCTCTCATGGAGAGTGGTAGCTTTCTAGCGTTGCCTGAATATACATGTCATGCTCCAACCATGCTAGGCTGGTCCACCTAAAAAAATGTATGTTTTAATGAATATTTAACCAACCTAAATTCAGTTATCAGTTAGCAATTAAGGTAGTAGAATAGAAAACATACCAAAAAACCAATATGAGCACTAAACACAAGGTTTAGTATCTATGAAGAACTTTCCATCGTATGTTCATTAGATTATACCAAACACCACCTTAAAGGAAATTAACATTTTTTAAGGTTTAATTTAAAAAAAAATTATGAATTTTATCGTAAAAATGCATGAATTAAATGGATAAAAATCGTAAATACGCGTGATTTTAAAACAGTTAAATGCGCGACTATATTATAGACGTATAGCCGAGAGAGAGAGAGAGAGAGAGAGAGAGAGAGAGAGAGAGAGAGAGAGTTGTAGTTGAATGGCTACTTTCTCTTTCACAGTCTCGCCATGTCGAGGGGGTGCGTGTGAGTTTCCTCAGTAGCTCCGCCTCCGTTCATAAATGTAGGCCAACTGCCTACTTTTCTTAGCAGCTATAAAACCCCCCCAACGCCTTTCGTTATTTCCAAAGAAATCCACTCTATTTTTTCCCATTTTCTTTAATAAATATTAGATACTCATTCCAAATCGCTCTCTCATCTAATTCTAGTTCTAATTCTGACATCTTCGCATTTGATCGATCTGATACTGTTATTTACTTTTTCTTCTCAATCGATGGCTCCGATTAAGCTGAAGCAATCCCCCAATTCGGCGGCGCAGAGCCTCAGTTCGTCTCAGGAAGCTCGCTTGCTCGTTCGAGAAACATTGCGTATTAGCGCTACTTTGGCTTCGGCTCCGGCTGATTCCGTGCAGCCAGCGCTTTCTGTATCTGTGCCGGAGGCTCAGAAACTTGGGATTGTGGATGAGCAATTTATAGATTCCAGCTTGCGATTGATTTGCTTTGAGGAAATCGATGGCCGCCGATGGAAGTATGTGGCTGACAATGACGCCTCTGGAAAGTTCAAGAGAGGCTCCATCCGCGCCATTGGCTTGCAGACACCGCAAGCTCCTATTGATGTCAGTTTTGACCACCTTTCTCTTGATTATACGCGTTGTTCAAGAATTTAGTATACAATATCGATAACAAGAATTTGGCTTACTATTGAATTCGAATTTCTCAGTTAAAGAAAATAAATGTTTCTCATTGATGGGTAGAAATTGGATAAAATCTTAATCAGCAATACGGCAATTTAAGTACCAATTACAGTGTATTATTATCAAGTTATAAAATTTAGTGACAAATTTGTAGCCTTAGTGGGGAAGTTCGTTTTTGGAACGGTTGTTGACTCACAAAAACTTCACATTCTTTTTTCTGTTCTTAAGCACAGGGGCATCTGTCGGAAACCGAGAATTCCACGCTTTATACATAAAGTAGCTAATTGGTTCACGTACTTGAATTTGTGTTGCAGGAGTTAATGTCTTTCGTAAGATCCTATGTAGTTCCAGAAGGCTTCCCTGATAGTGTTACCCCTTCGTATGTCCCATACATGACGTGGAGAGCTTTGAAGGTATACTAAATCTGTAGCCAAATCACCGAAGTCTCTCGTAATTGCCTGATCAAAGGACAACTATTTGAAAAACTCTACACGTGACATATGTTGTTTAATACTACCTAGTATGTTTTAGCTCAACTGATTATTTTTTATATCATAGCACTTCTTTGGTGGAGCAATGGGTGTTTTCACCACACAAACACTTTTGAGTTCCGTTGGAGTTTCCAGAAATAAAGCTACTCCTGGGGCCATTGCTATAAATTGGATTCTCAAGGTATTGTTTTGGTTGACACTGGCGTTTATTACTCAATTATTATATTATTTTATACTCAGCCTTTCTCACTTAAAGAGAATTCACATCTTTCTTCTCTATTTAAGTATAAATTATGCTTCCTTGCTTCTCATCCGCTCTAGTACTTCTATGCTAGTGTTTGTGTACAACATATCTACACCGAAGATATTAATGGGTTTTAACTTAGTACAGCATTTCGAAACTGTGAATCATTGCTTTGCAGCTTATTTGGAGATGAAATGCTTAAAAAACTACAATTATTGAATGAATCTAACCCACTTACAACCTTTTCCCCGTAGGATGGTGCTGGTCGCGTTGGTAAAATGCTTTTTGCTCGGCAAGGAAAGAAATTTGATTACGATCTAAAGCAGGTACAACTACTTCGAATGTGTTAAGAGTGCAATCAATAGTAAGTGAGTGTTCCTATTTCTCCCATCTGATGAGAATTGTTATTGTTACAACAGCTTCGGTTTACTGGTGATCTCCTTATGGAGTTGGGTGCGGGAGTAGAATTGGTGACTGCAGCTGTGCCACACCTTTTTCTTCCTTTGGCTTGTGCTGCTAATGTGGCAAAGGTATCATTTACATACAAAATGTTGTCTCATTCTTTTAATTAGTTATCCAGTCACAAACCTTTTTTTTTCTGGCTATTAGAATGTTGGTGCTGTGACATCAACTTCGACTCGCACTCCAATTTACAAAGCTTTTGCAAAAGGAGAGAACATTGGGGATGTCACTGCTAAAGGAGAATGTGTTGGCAATCTAGCAGATCTGGTATGGTTGTCAAGAACATTAGCTTTTTGGGATATCTTTAAATGGTGATGAGGATTGCAACAATTTTTAAATGTGTGCATAAGGTTGAATTTTACTTCAATTATAATTTATACGAAGACTGACTTTTCTCTTTTTTCTTTATTTTTCTTCTTTGGGTGGCTGATTGGTTTCTCTCAAAATATATAGTATTCATTGTCTTTTTTTTTCTTAATGGCTTTAAACATGTGACTTTCTTCATGCTTAACTCGATAGAGTTCTGCCATATTTGTAAAGAAAGAAAAAGTTCACCATTCTGCTATGATCATTAGATGGTAGTTAAGTTTTGCTGACTAAATTATGTTGATATTATCTGGAGAAAGTTATAAGTTTGGTTACAAAATTGTTGATTATTCGGATAAACACTGGAAGTTATGGTTGAAACCAAAGTTGCTTGAACTTCTAGTTACCGTCGTCCTAATTTATTATGCTCCAGTGTTCATTCTTCTGTATGGTTCTTTAAGGGTCGAATTTAAACTTCAAGTTAGGCCAAACTCTTCAGATATAGATATATAAAAAGACAAATGGTGCACACGATGCATTTTTTGAAGTCTTCGGAAGTGACATGATATAAATAAGTTATGTTGGTTGTTGATATATTTGGTTCCACCCCTCACTTGTTCCACTAGCTGAAGGTGGTTGGAACAAAGACACATTTAGTTGTAAATTCAAATGTGGCAGATAAAGTCATATATCTGCAAATCTGCCACGGCCCGATCAATAGTTCAAGTCACACACTCCCATAATCCATTTTTTAGATTTGAGTTTGGCCATCTAGATGATTGTTCATAGTAATGGTATGAAATTATGAATATAGAAATAAGTTGTGATCTAATGTTGATTTGATACACATTGAATTATAACCATATAAGACTTCATGTTTCAGTTGAAGTTGATGTAATGTTTGTTCATGTCTTGTGAAGCTAGGAACTGGACTGAGCATACTGATGTCAAAAAGAAATCCATCTTTAGTTACTACCTTCAGCCTTCTGTCATGTGGTTATGTCTTTAGCTCTTACCAAGAGGTTTGCCTGAAGGACAATTTGTTATTTTTGTCCCTCTGCACTCAATTTCTCTTTGTTATGTGGAAGTTGTTTTGGTCATCCTAGTTCTTTTGATATGATTTGTCAGGTTAAATCTGTTGTATTGCGCACACTGAACAGAGCAAGATTCACCGTGGCTGTTGAGTCCTTCCTGACGACAGGTTCTTCATCCATAATATTTAGCAATAATATCTTCCTTCCGTCTGTTTTTCAGCATCTGACGCCATTCCGTGACAATTACAAACAAATTTTTTGGTACATGGATGAAGATCGATCAAGCTTTCTTTGCATTTGCAGGTCGAGTACCCTCGTTGCAGGAGGGAAATTTAAATGAAAGCATACTCACTTTTCCATGGTTGAAGGCCAAGCCTGTTGTTCTTGGTATGAATTTGGACTTCAAATGTGCATTCATCATGCCATTAATGTTTTCATACATAGAAATGCACCTGTATCACCCGCACACACTAGATGCACATGTAAATTCATTTTGTTCAAATACGAACTACAGACCGTCACACTTGACACACAATACATTATCATATGCAGATAAGACATATCTACGTTTTTTTGTGTATGAAATATGGCCCCTTTGCTTCTGTGGTGTGGAATCTCAAAATGTTTCCAATTGTTTGCTAGGATCAAGATTCAAGGATGCATTTCAAGATGCTGGTGCTTACCTCGCCATAGAGCCTCTCTTTGAGGTATACCTGTTTTCTCATGCCTCTGATGCATTTAATTTTAATCTGGCTTATTTAGTGTCAATCATTCTGTGTTATGTTTATTACTTCATTAGTAACTTAGATTATATTTTGTCAATGGATAACAGAAAGAAAAATATATTGTGACATATAATCCAACAAAGGGTAAAGTATACGCATTGCTCAAGGATCAAGCGAAGTCAGATGACATTCTAAAAGCAGCTTTCCATGTAAGATACATGAGTTGTTTTGTTGTGGATGATTTCCATCGAAATTTGGTGATCGAAACATAATTCACTTTCAATTACAGGCTCATGTGCTGCTGCTTTCCATTCATCCATCAAGCATGAGTCAAAATTATTCTAAGAAACAAAGTGATGATTATTCAAACTCCAAGCCAATAACCACTGATCTTGAGGCTCATATTACCGAATCATGTAAGATGGTCTCAAGCTTGTATGGGGTTTTCAAGAGCAAAGCTGCAGAACAGGTAGGTGGAATTGTCACTTGTCGAGGGTCGTTAATGACTAATTAAAAAAAGGAAAAACTTGCTAGCATAATAAAAGCGCAGAATATCAAAATATCAATCTGTTGTAGGAATGGTAAAGAGCCAAAATGGAACAGAACCCTTTGAATTATTAGACATGTTTCTTCTTCTGATTTTGAATCCGTCATGAAAAGTAGTTTTCTAAATCATTGCCAACATCAATCCTGGAACATCTCTAGACGATGTTCTGATATTGCATAGGTCTTGCTATAAACTGCTTTGAAGTTTTATTCAGCAAGCTAAAAGATCTATGAACTGTATGTCATTCATTATATGTTAATAAGTAGATAGGACCATAAACCTTCCGAACAAAATGACAAATTCTAGTGTCTAATCAGGCACTAGAATCAATTATCCACCCATGTAACTTAAGTATGGTCAGAACGATTTCGAGGTAAGAAGAAAGTAAAAGAATCTGGGTCCTCGTATGCATGGTAACATAGAAAGTGGCAGTATATATCAAGTTTAACAAAAAAATATGTTCGGGGAATTTTTTTTCCTATTTATATGGTTGAGAGTTTTTTGATTTCATTTTAGGCTCAGTGTCAAATCAAATTTTTGTTTTGACAGGGTTGGATGATGTCAGAGTCACTTCTCAATCCAGGTCGAGCTCGGCTGTGTTAAGTGATGAATTTAGACGACATAGTCTTCCATATCAGAGAAAATCATGGCCGCTTTGTCTTGCCAAGGTTTGTACCATTCAACAAGAAAAATGATGAGAATATGCAAAACTATTTAAGGGATCTCATCTCACTAATTGGACAGTGCTAAACACCCAGTTGCTTCATCTGGGTAAAGTTATAGGTAAACGGCTGGGTGCCGCGCTCTAGTAGTAATGAAAACGAGTTATCTAATACCATGCTGAATACTAGAACACAAACTTTGATCGGTTTGCCTGAAGGCATTTTACCTGTTTCTTTGGCTGGTTCATCTACGTCAGTTTTGTAGCTGTTTTATTCTCTTTTCATGTTGTATTTATGTAAAATACCCGCGGTATATAATTATAGAATTTAGAAAAGCTTGTTTTAGAGCAGACACTTTTGAGGATTACTCACTTCATCTTTTTTTCTGCTCATATTAATGACATAATAATGTAAGGGATCGATTGTTATGAGGTTATCTATATAACATAAGTTAAGATTATTTTATAAGAGAAATGAGAGAATCGGAGCATGTAATCGCGGGATAACTTTCTGTCGTATACTGTACGTGAGTGCATGTCAATATAAAAAAAATAACAACTATAAATTTCATTTTTGTTAAAATTTCAAACGAAAATTAAATTAAGGATTATAAAAACTGCAAGAGCTACGTCTAGGGTTGTCTTAATTAGATCAGATCATTAAACAGTTATGTTTGAAGATTGGAAGGACTTATGGAGGATATAATTTCGACGATCTAAATTTTTTTAATTTTAGAGGTGTTTAAGGTTCGGTTCGATCAATTTTTCAAGAAAAATTAAATCACCGAACTGTTCATGGAAAAGTATTTGAACCGAATCGAATTGGAAGTTTCGGTTCGATTCTTCAGTTCGATGTTAATAATGAAAAATAAATTTTTTTACATTTTCAAAGGCTATTATTATCACAGATGGATATTCAGCTATATGATTCTCAGCTGATCAGTTTAACGCATATTTTTAATATCCGGGTGAGACTCAACCATCCTCTTAGGGAGACGCTGTTAGGACCTATGAAAACATTCATTAAACTAAAACAACTCAGAGTAGCATAGTAAAGTATCTTTTTCAGATCATAGTCAGATTCTTTTTTGATACACAAGATCCTTTTGTTAAAGGGCAAGTGTAGAGCATACTTGAATCTTGGCAGTCAGAAGTAAACTATTATAAGAGCAAGGTAGTAAAGGAGAAGAAGAAGAACTTAGAAAAACACTAGTATATTTTTATTCTGAAAATCTTCTGCCTACAATGAAAGGAAAACCCTCCTTATATAGAGGTGGAGGAAGAAAACAGACAACTAGCAGCTACAGACATAAACAGTCTAAAGTAACAATTATTACAAAAAATAAAAAATAAAAGTTTACTTTTACAAATAGTCTAAAGGAAAGATTATTACAAAAGAAAAAAACAGAAAAGGTGACAGCAAAAATTATGCTAGAATTATTACAACACGACAAAGATTAGTGGGAGACGGGTGGCAACACTACCAATTGCTTTTGGAAATAGGCTCATGATCAGACCCTAGGTTGGCATAATCTTCATCATACGGTGGGTCCTGGAAGTATGTGGAGTTGAAGTCATCAAGATCGTGAGGGTCATCTGATTCGGATGGTTGAACAGGAAGTTGGCTGAGTTCAGGGGAAAAACAGTTGGGCTGGAATTGGGTGTCCAGCTAATAGGGATCTTGAGACTCAAATGGATATGGATCCTGAGGGTGAGGAGAAGACAAATCACTGAAGATGAATGAGCGTTAGTACTCATGTAAAGCCGAGGAGGAAGCTCCAGAGGACGCTTGAAGGCTAGAAGGGAATGGCCCAAGGGGAAAACCATTATAGTCCATGTCGGTGGTAGATTCATTGAGACGTGTTAAGGTTCGACCCAATTGATCCATGAACCGTTTTTCATATTTGGGCCAAGCAGGAGAGGACTGCCAGAAATTAACATAGTTACGCATATACAGGGTTCCATCAGCATAATGATCTTGTTCACGATGGAGAGTGTAGAAACAGAAAAAAGTTTGTCTTTGTTTGCGAGGAGCTGTCCATATATTGTGTTCGGTAAGAATCTTGTGAAGCTGGCTTCGCCAGTATGGCAGTGGAGCAAAAATTTGGAGAAGAGTCACAAGGTGCGTATGTGTATTAGCAACATCACAAATATACTGGTAAATGTGATATTGAGGAAATCCGATGGCATAGTAATGAAGGGCAGAAAAAGCCCAAAGATACCAGATGAGTTCTTCTAGTATGACACATTTAATGAGAGGAACTATGGTATAAGGGATTGTCATATCAAAATGGTCTGGGAAATGGTGTATTTGGGTTTTTACAAGTAACAGATGGAGCCAGTAAAATAGAGTTTTTGTGGCAAGATTGTTGATCATGGTGGGACCATCAGGTTTAGGACCTGGAGAGAAAATGGTAGCAGGCATGCTGATCGGCATAGTGGAGTTTAGAAGATCAGAAAGAGTAAGAATAAAGAGGGTTTGAGCAAAAGGAAAGGCTAAAGAGGAGCTGTCTTTCTGAGGTCGAGAGAGATAATCAGCAATGGTATTCTGATGTCCTTTAAGATGACGAACTGAGAACTTATAGTGTGAGAACTAGTTTTTTCACCTGAGGAGTTATTTATGAGGAAGAATTTTCCTTTTTGGATCAAGCATATTTAGGAATGACGTGTTGTCCGTCTCGACAGTAAATTCATACGGGTTGAGATAAAAGCTGATTTTTTCAATCCCTTTTTGACTGTTAGGATCTCCTTATATGTGGCATGATAATGCTTCTGAGAGTCTTTAAATTATCCACTGACATGCTCATAATAAAAACACTTGCCCTTATCTTCTTTAATGAGGATGGCCCCCCAATGGTCATCACTGGCATCCGTCTGTAGGATACACAATCATGTGTCAGGAATCTTCAATGGATAAGGAGTTTGGGCAAGGTCTTTAAGTGCTTGGATCGCCTTAGTCTGGGCAGGGCCCCAAGATGGGGGATTCTTTTTGAGAAGTTTGGACAAGTGGCTGGTGTAGGTGGCTACATGAGAGATGAAATCTCTGAGATAATTAATGATGCCAAGGAACTGTTGGATTTGTTTGACCGTTCAATCAATATTTGGGAATTTGAGCAATTCGATGGCAATATGAGGACCTGTTTGGAATCTACCATCTTCAAAGATCATACCCATAAATTCAATACAGATAGCACTAATTTCGGCCTTCTTGGCGGAGAGCATAATCCCATAATGTTCGATGAGATCAATAAAATGGGATAATAAGAGTTGATGAGAAGGCGAATCTTCAGAGAAGAACAAAATGTCATCAATGTAAACGAAGGCACTGTGCAAAATGGGCTCAAACATTTGGGTCATGGCCTTTTAGAAAAGCGAGGGTGTGACTTTCAGGCCAAACAAAATTACAGTCCACTGGTACTGAGCATTCGGTATACAGAATGTACTCTTATACCGGTCCTCAGGATGAATGCCTAACTGCCATAACCCAGCTTTAAGGTCAAACTTGGAAAATATCTTGGCCCGTTTGAGATGGACGAATAAAATATTGGGCTTGGGAAGAGGAAACTTATCATCTTGGAGAAATAGGTTGAGAGACTTGTAGTCTATCACCAATATCTTGTTTCCACGTTTGAGTTTAGCTCGTTTTTCGACATAAAAGGCCTGACATGCCCAATCAGATTTTGTGGGCTCAATAAGCCATTGTTGAAGAAGAGATGCACATTCTTCACGGGCCAACGCAAGATCATCGAGATTCATGCCCGGATGAGTGGCCTTGGTAGGATTGAGGTCTTCATTGTGTTTGAACGTAAGACGAATAAAGAATGCAGGATTTTTTCAGAGAGGGAAAGCATGGGAAAACTGGTCATGCCTATCAGCACAGTAAGGAAGAATCTGGTCACGGAGATAGGTATAAGCAGGAGGAACTTGTTGGAGCTCGAGGAGACTAGCAACATGGGTATAAGCACGAAATAAACTTTTATACTAGATCCTAGTGGATAAAATATGGAGTTTCTTGGTGCGAGAGAAAACATCAAAACCAATTAATATGTCTTTGCCTGGAAGATCACTACCTAACACTTTAATCCAGAGAATGCAGTTTGGGAAGAATTGAAGACCGATTCGTCTCTTTGTAATCCACTCAATTTTGAATAGACTGCCATTAGCAGTAGAGAAATATTGATTATAAGGAACCCAATCTTCAGAAGGTAGAAGACATAGTTCCATGACTGTTCTGCAAGAGCCAGTATCTAAAAACCCAATGGCTGGAACAACTTTGGTAAATTTGTCAGCAAGAAGCCTGATTTCAATATGCGGTTTGATGGACACACCCTTCTCTTTAGGATGGTCATGTAAGACCCCAAGAGATCCCAAGCAAAGGATGTGAGTAGTATTATCTGATGTGTCAGATTCTGAGGAGGTGGCGAACTCAGATGAACAGCTGGCCGCGTCGGAGGCGTATGGTAAGACATTGAGTGTCCTCATTGCGGTTAGCTTGTTCTTCGATAGCATATTCAATATCTTCATCGTCTCGGAGGAGAAGCACTGTTTGTAGATGTTACAGCATCTGAATATCTCTTTTGGTTTTATGAGGACAACTTTTTGCAAAATGTCCCTTTTGACCACAGATGTAGCATTTATCTGACTTGCGGGAGGAATGATGTATTTTCTTAAAATACTGAAGAAAGGCTTGGTACGAGAGCGACATCTAAAACCTTTTTTTCGAGATGGAAAACGGTGGGTCTTTTCTTATTTGATAGTCTGTGATCCTTGGAACATGAACAATCCTTTTGGGCATGTCATTTGAGCTTGAGATAGGATTTGGTACACGCTGATCGCAGCTTGAATTCCCCTTTGAGCATCCCCTTAAAAAACTTTTATTGTTCACATAGTTTATCAAGGGTGGCCAATGCAAGTTGATAGATTTCACCAAAGGGAAATGTCCATCATACCACGACGAAGGGCATTAATGGTCCAATGAAGTTCAGGTTGCAACTCTTCAGGAAGAGAGGCAATGAACGTGTGCCGGAGGTTGACATCATTAGCTCCATTCAACATATAATACTTGTCGGACATATGTTGGAAATGTTTTTGTAAATCACGGCGTTCCAACGAACAACATTTCATTTCAAAAAAGTCTTGACGACTTCGTTTGTCAATGAGTTGGAAATCCCCAATGAATTTTTTATGTAACATTCCCAAAAGAGTGCCAACATTAGGACAAACGAGCTGCAATCGGCCTTTGATAAGGACTAAGACTTTGAAACCATTCTCGTAAAATCCCTGTGAATCGAGATAAAAATTCAGAGAGGACATCTTCGAGGGCCACATCTGGTTTAGACTGCTGTAAGTCAATCCAAGCACCAAATTTATGAAGACGATCACGCCATTTATTTGGAGGAAGAACGTCAAAAGTAAACTAGAGGCCAGTCGTTGGTTTATATATGTTCCTCGAGTCTTGGGAATGTATTAGAGGAGGAAGATCATCGACAGAGGGTTCTTCCTTGTCGATATCACCAGGTTGGACCATGGCAATAGTAGAAATATCAGCTTGGCATGCCTCAGAAGGAAGACTAGATGTATCATCAGTGTTGGAGGTCTCAGTTTCTGAAACTGAACTGGAGAAACTTTGTAACGTTTGGATTGTCGGATCAGGATCCCCGTCCTGAGTCTCGGCTAGGTTCGTCATTTTGAACTCTAGTCGTCGTCTCTGTCAGCCGATGGAGATGCGTTCTACGGTGTCGAGGTCCTACTCCATCGAGGGTTCCTTTGGTGAGACACGATGGAAGCCTCGCGTTTCTGTTAAGATTCAGTCAGATTTGCATATCTGTGCGACTTGCTTCGTCGGAGGAAAGTTGGTGTTGAGGGCTCATTGACGGTGATTTCCCTGTTTAGGCCGCGATTGGTTGGCAGTTCCCCCATTTGCGGTGGCCGCTGCAGACCCAACCGGAGTTGGGTTCTTACCCTCATCAGATTGAGGATGGCTGTCTATCATTTCAGCGTGCGTTTTTCCCCTATTTTTTCGTTCTTGGATCTGTTGAGGTCCTGATTTTCACACGGCCGGGGAATATGAGTCAGTATCTCCCGGATTCTTCCATCGCTAAGGCTAATTGGAGAGGTCTCTCATTGGTCCGTGCCAGGTTGTTGAGACATGTTGATCAGATCTGAACTGTTCGTTGTACCGGTTGCTTGTCCTATGACAGAAGAGGTTGTACCTCCCAGTTCCTTTGGCGAGGCTGCCTGGTAAGGCCACTCGTTTGGCCATTCTGAGTATTTGGTCACCGTGCTATTTTTTATATTTGTTTTCTAATATTTTCTATTAGGCTTGCTTGTGTCGATTTTCACAGTGCACATTGACTTATTCTTGAGGTGATTAGCTAGGTTGATAGTGCAGACTGTTTGATGGGTTGTCTGTCCTATTTTTTGGTTTGGTTTAATTTTGAACTTTAGTTTGCTCTATGCGATTTCTTGGTGTGGTTTCTGTGTTATATCTTCATTGTGGTGTTCTTGTTAGTTTGTCATGTTTGCTCTTTATGTAGCAATGTAGTGTGTATATTCTGCTTGTCTAGCTTTCAGCTTGCACTATATTGCATGTTAATTACGTGGGGTATGCCCCTTAAAAAGTGTAATACTTTTTGGTTAATACAAATTTTTACCTTTGACAAAAAGAAAATATAAAACAAAAGTTTTATTTTGGTTTGGTTTGATATGAAATTATGTATAAAGATAAAAATAATAGAAAATTAAAGTTTTTGTTTAACCGTTATTCTTATTAAAGAAAAAGTTAATTTTTAATCCCAGTCAATTTAATTCACTTTAATCAATTGATGACCGGATAAGTTGGGTTGACTCAGTAGATTAACCCCCCACATTCATATCTTAGAGATCATGAGTTCGAGTCATATTCCTCTATTCCTCTTAGAATTTATAATGTAATTTTGACAAAAAAAATAATTAAAGTGTATTGCATGCGTCAAAGTAACTTTGGGTCACCAAGACAGTTAAACAATGAGTATTTAGACTAAATATATAATGTTAATTAAAACTAATGAAACAAATAGATAATCTTTGTATCTTGTCAAATCAAGATGAAATTGAGAATATCAGGGGTATTTCTAGTTTTAATGTAAATTTTAAAATAAATTATGAAAATAATTTAGTTTTGAAACTAATTTCAAAACTACGGTAGAAATGGCCACGTCAGAAGGCGTCTCTTGTAAAGACGATTTCAAGTTGGCAAAAGGCGTCTTTACAAAAGACGCCTTCAATGCAACCTGAAGGCATCTTTGCGAAAAAGCCTTCAGTGCAGATGCTCCACACATTACAAAAATCATCAAATCAACCCTATAACACAACCCTGCATACAAAAATCATCCATCCTGCATAATATTTTATAACATTCTCAATGAAACAGCATACATTTTTAACACATTTATTACTTTACATTTATATTACAACAAAAATTTAAATACAAAAAATATAAATCAATCACGTTCCACACGGTGGTCATCTTCTCATTCTTCTTGGGCGTCTTTCATATGTTTGTAGTTGAGTTACTTGTGATGATAGACCTTCCTCCATAATAGCTGCTGTTACACTTTCTTTCTCTACAGTAAGCAGCAAGTCTTTTACCACAATATGTAGGCCTTCTTCATCCATAATAGGAGCATTTTCCATAATAGGCGAGTTTCGAGCACGTCTTCTACCCCCTCTTCCATGAGCACTTCTCGTCCTCCTCTATGCCGTTGAGGTTGATGAGATGGTTCGGAAGTAGACCCAAGTTGAGTCACCGATCTCAATTCCAAATATATAAAAGACCGCCAGCGTGTATGGCTCTTGCTGAAACATAAATGGTTCGTCTTGAGGCATGCACGATTCTTGTTAACTTCTTTGAGATGAGTTGTGTACTTCATGCCTTCAGGACAAATGAGCTTGATAAGCCGCATTCGCTTGTCTTATTGCTTGTGCGGTTGTCTCACACACATTACGGATTCAAGGCATTATCCAAGACGACTCAGTATCATCAAGTGTCAAATTGTTAATATTATCCAAACTCTCCGTCTGCATAGATAAAAAGACATTATATAAGTTACTTATTAAATGACCATATAAGCCTCATTAATTACGTAAATTAATAAAAAAAAGTTACCATTAAATCATACAACACTCCCTGTTGAGTTATGTATCGCCATGTGATTCTCTGATACCATAACATGTATAAGCGGTCATATCCATGTTCATCCACGTGCCCCTCAGCAATGTGTGTCCTACGCTCATCCCATCTCTCAATGTATGCCTGATGTTGGATGCCCCAATTTAGATTTCTCCCCGTTAAGTCTATGTCATGCAACCGTTTTTCGGTATCACATGGCTTGGGCACACGTTGAATCATACTGAATTGTCTTAGAACACGATCTGGTTAATGTCATTCCACTATATGAAAGAAAATGTGGGGAGAGACAGACTGCCATATATCTCCGTGCATGATGCGGTATTCAGGAAGTGTATGGATAATATCATTATAAGGTTGTCATATAACCTATAAAAACCATATCATAAATAATATGACAAAACCTGAGTATTACCTATGTTATAAGTAAAAAGCATAGTATTACCTGATCTGGAGTTTGTCTATCTAATACAAATCGATATACTTCAAGAACATGTGTGAAGCTCTCTGTGAAACTAAAAACATCTCTCCATCTATGAGGTAAATTGCACAGTTAAATACATGTAAATGATAACATACATATATAATAATTACATGAGTTGACTTACCGTATACCCAAAGGATTTGGAAGTCCATCTTCCCCGACATTATCAGTAATACTAGCGGGCCAGCAATATCAGAAGCATTTTTATGGCTGGCTTTGCACATCTCCCTATACAACCATGCAAGACATGCACTACCCCAACTATACTGACCAGCCTCCGCAAAATCTTCTAGTAAAGGAAAGAACATCAAATGCACCTTAATGTTTGACTTATCACAAAAAGGGTACCTCTAATAAGTTGTAGAATATACGCACGTGCATAATGTTGCACATAAAGCTCTTCATTATCATTAGATAATGGGGAAAATGTGTAGTCAAACACGTCATAAGTAAACGTGATCCCTGTAAATCACGTGGATAGACACATGTGTTAGGTCCGGTGTATTGAGTTATTTCAAACATATTATGTGATTTTCGACGATACGCACGCACTTTCCATTGACAACCTTCATTAAACTTCTTGCATTTTATAACCCAAAGGTTTAGCAATGACTTTACCATACTAAAATGTTGATGTCTGAGTATCAAATATCTTTTTAAAGCATACTTAAGGTCTGCCTTACTTTCAAAACGTAAACCTTTGTACAATTCATTTGTTTCATTCTATATCCCAGTACGTTGGATGTGTATCTGATCTAGCTTTGCATTTACGACATCCCAATCCAATTGAGCAAAGAATGGTGAAGAGGGTTCATGCTGGAGTATTTCAGCTGAGGGGTTCACAACATCATTCTCTTCAACTTGGTCATCACCTTCATCAATAACATTACAAGCATTTATCTTCTCAAACTCTACCAAGAAGAAGCTATGTGGAGGGCTAGATGGATTCACATAAACTTCATGAGTATCTACATCTTCATGTGGCAAACAACTACTACTAGGTATATTTTCTTACACTATAGGATTCATGTCATTGTCATGGAATGGAGAAGAAATTGTTGCACTATCGTGTACCTCAACTCCACCACACATATTGTCACTATACAAGTTTATGCTAGGACCTTCTACATCTCTAGCATTTTTGGTTAAATATAACTCAATTGTATTTTGTGGAGGATTTTGAAGCACAATAGTAAACATCACATGAGCATCGTTATCATTCCATATCAGAAATTTCACATAGTTGATTGACCCAACACCAAGAGTAAATGGGTAACGATAAACTATGTCCGAATTTCAATGTAGACGGTCAATTGATAAGGCTTCGCATAAAGTATTATATACCTCGTTAAAAGTAATCTTCTTATGAATTACAATTCCCCTCATTGAAGGTTGATCATAAGAAACTCCATTTGCACCGATTATGACATTATCATTCATGTAACATAAAACTACCATAGGCATTTCCCCCATTTGTCAACCTACTAAACAATACACAACAATTTCAAAACTAGATCTAGAAATTATACAAATTAATCTACAAATTCAAAGTTAACAACTACAATTTCATATATATCAACTCATTCATAAATAAAATCTTACAAATTAAGAGCTTAAACATCACATAATTGAGAAAATGCATCTAAAATTGAATAATTTTAAGATTTCAAGAACCCAAAACACATGAAAATCAAGGGTTTGAGAGAGATTAAAGAGAGTTATTACAAAATTGATGACATATATCCATACAACATTCATAAAAAAATGAATAATGTCAAGATTTGAAGAATAAATTTAAGAGATCAAAGGAGTTAGAAATATACTTAGGGTTTGAGAAGTTCTTGCTAGTGATTTGAAAGATTGAGATTTTTTTTTGTGAATGAGAATGAGATAAGAGTAAGAGGATGTAATGCCGACGAAATGACAGTAAAACTTCGGCCACAATCGACAACGAACGGTGGCGGGGAAGGGAGGCGTTCGCGGGCTGAGGCGTTCTTTTTCTCGGGCTGTGATAAGCTTCTGCTTTCGGTCGCGAGTATTAAAAAGAAAAATGTGGAAGGCGTCTTTGCAAAGACACCTTCGTTCTAAGTATCCTAAACTAGCTTATTTTTAAAATTAATTTCAAAAATACCGTATTTTAATTATTTTTTTCTAAAATTATCATAGAATACTCAAAAATCCAAATATTAGAATAGCAGAATTATGCTATGTATAAAATCATCCACAATATAATTTTTATCTTGTTTGACTTCTAATATATACAGATATAAGATAGATAAATGGACCTGCCCAGTCATGTTTGTTTGGATCTTGTCCACGTGTTAAAGCAGAAGCATAATACTTTGTGAGATTTTTGACATTTTTATTAGTTTATTTTTTTTAACGTGGGCTGATCCGGGATGAAAAAATTTCATTTTCCCATCATGTGCTGAAAACCTTTAGGTAATATTCATATGTTAAATGAAAATAATTATAAAAGATCAAATAGTAAGAATAGACAAGATAATAAAAACGTGACGTGCAGACCTGAAACAACTAGAGCACGTAAATCCTCAAGAACGATAATTTAAAATGATAAGAATTACGGTCAACAAAGTCATTGACAATAAATGTGTTATAAAAACAGGAGCATTAAACCAAAAGTTAGTCAAAGCATCCACAACCTAATTACATCCTTATAAACGTAAGGACATAAGAGAAATAAAATGAAGGCAACGAATTTTATACCTACCCATTTTTCAGGTAATAACCTTACGAGATCAATAGAAGATGCATAACAAAAAATAATCACTGTCCAACCAAATCCTTCTCTAACAAAGTTTGACATTCGGCCGCGGTCTTATTCTTGATCGAACCACCTGCATGATTATTCATTGCAGCATTACTTGAAGTGGTTAGAGCCTTATAAAAATACACATGAGAACTAAATTTGGCAAACCATGATGAGGACATTGGACGAACAACATATGGAAATGTTCTCATGCATCAGAAAAGTACTCAAATGTCTGTTGGGTTAATTGCATAATTTTATCCTTCAGTTCGTCAGTATGTTGTGTCGAACAAAACTTTTCCAAAAACTTATTCTAAATTTCGGTCCAGCTTGTCAGTGATCAAAGTCTCGAAGAGTTCAGACGCGTCTTTTCTCCGTCTTTCAATGTGTAGGAGAAGACTTTCATCCTGAGATGTTCTTCAGTGACTCCATCTACCAAAGCCAAGTTAGTAACCAAAGATCTTCAGTACTTAATCCATGAAAAGAAGACATCATATTAAAGTGAATATTTATCAATTCATAGTTGCTGACAGTTGCAGGGATGGTGATGTAGGAAATGTTGGAATATCAATGTCTCTCATCGTTTTATTTGATACTCATCTCATTGTTCTTTAATTGACTCTTTTTTTCGTTCCTCTCTTTGTTTCTTTCAAATTTCTCGAAATTTTCGTTCAATCTCAGGTTCAAATTTAACCAGTATGTTAATTGAAGATCGTGTATCAATCAATTACGTTTAAGATAAAATGAGAGAGTGGGGGAATGTGCTAATAAATAATTAAATATCAGAAATTTGAAATAATAATAATAATAATAATAATAATAATCAATTAAAAATTATGACGACGATGAGAAAAACAATTAAAATAACTAAGGAATGAAATTTCAACTAATTAACTAAGATGAAAATTAAAAAATAATCGTAACTAAATATTAATAGACTACACCGTCCCCGACAACATGACAAAAAAACTTGATGTAAATAATTACAAGTGTAGAACAGTCATTTTTGACTGGGCTTACACACATCCGTTCATTTATGTTGTCCCCCCCTCAGCTTACTCTAGCCCCGAGCCTTTTGCTCTTCTAACGTAAGCTCTAAAGTTTCACATAAAGTTTTCACTAACATAACATGCATGCTTAAGTAGGGTCAGGCAGAACCGTTGTTGCCTGATGGGAACTTCCTCGACATTGCTATCAATGTCTTCATGTCGCACGACCTCTTAACATTACACCGTTGAATCCCCAATCCTTTACTTGTTGTGTAGTGACAGTATCAATATCCACTAAGAGTATCGTTCCCACAAAAGAGTAATCAATCTATTGAATACTAGTGCAATTTATTTTTCTTCTAAAGACTAAATTAACGAAAAAATATTATAATAAAGGATATCTAAATAAACAATATAACAAATAGCTAATTAATAAAATAACAGAGGAAAACAAGTTGAAAGAGCATTAGGACACCAATTTCACCATAGTTAATCCATCCGTAAATCTTTCTAATAAACTAATCAAATCGTTAACCTGACATGTTGATAATCGTTTCTCCTATCCTCATAAAAATTCTATTCATAGATGATGTAAACTGTATTCTCATTTCAGTCAATCCATTCTATTTATACACGAGGGTTGACGACCTCAACATTGACTATGCAGAGTGCAATTCTTACGGCGTATCGAGAGTGTCTCCACCAAGAACGTATCATGGAGTGCCACCACCGAGGTGCACCCCATGAGGTGCCGCCACTGAGATGCACCCCTTGAGGTGTCGCCACTGAAATGCACCCCTTGAGGTGCCGCCACTAAGGTATCCATGAGGGTCATACCCAAGGGTATTTATGGTATTTATTCCAAGAAGTTGTTCTAGATATATCTTTATCGTCTCAATGTAGAGCTTCATAACAATCAATTAGTGACCAAGTAATTGAAAACATTAAGAAGAGAAACTCAACTTTTATGTGAATAAGATGAAATTAAATTGCATTAAAATAGTTCAAGAAATTTATAGCTAGGTCACATTATAAAAATTTATAGCTAGTTCTAGTATGAGAAAAAGAGTTCATCATAAAAAATAAGAAAACAAAATGAAAAGAATTGAAAGCACTAAGAAGATGTATATTGAGAGAGCTTCTGCCGAGCGATTAAATGAGAGGATTAAGGTACCATGTAGTAGACAGGTGACACAGTTTTATTGGCTAAGGGGGAAACGAGACGTGAAATTATTGGACGCTGGTGGCAACAGGACGTGGTACATAGAAGGTGAGGAGATGCATGCTCTATTTGTCGGTCGTTTGATGAAGATCAAGCGGTCAAAGTGGGTGAAACAGTATACGGTGCCAATTTTTTTTCTTTCCTTTTCCCAACTTTATATCTATTTTGCATTTCTACCCCCATAGTTCATTTTTCACAACATTTCTTCATCAACGTTTAACCTATTTTTAAATTGATTTTCTTAAATAATCAAGACTTCAAAACTTACACAAAAATGAATTAAAACTAACTGTTTCATTAAAGAACTAGCCAAAATAAGCTATAAGGGTAAATAAAGTGTATCCAACAATCGATATATCATTATATCATTAGGCATTGATAAAGTATTTTATGATTTTTAGACAAATAATAATATTATAGTGTATGATTAGATTTTTATCAAACTTGTAAAAATATAAGATTTTTGTTAAATTTGTAATTAAACTCCTGATTTTTGTCAAATCTGTAATTTAACCTCTGATTTTTGTAATGTAAATGTTGTAAATACCCTTCACAATATTTATTAGCAATATTATAGTGTATTATATTCCTATTTCCTCTCTCTCAAATCCATTTTTTTCTCCATAAAAATCACTCTCTCTATCATTTCAATCTCTCAAAAATATATCTCTCACAATAAATTTAAATTTTAAATATTTTATTCAACTAAATATTACTTACTTTATTAATCACACACTCTTTCATCATAAATCATTACTTATCTTATCAATCACTCTCTCTCATCACAAAATAACATATATTTACAATATCCTCTCTCTCCTTCAATTAACCCTTCTCTTTAATAAAAAAATGAGCATACTCTCTCTCTCTCTCTCGCTCTCTCTCTCTCTCTCTCTCGCTCTCTCTCTCTCTC